>JANHFR010003583.1:106239-120738 GCA_032468015.1 Mimophis mahfalensis
GACCCCCAACCATAAAATTATTTTCACATACACCTGTATTTGTATTGAAATGTGTTTTCCGATGGTCTTAGGCGACCTCTGTGAAAGGGTCGTTCGATCCCCAAAGAGGTCCCGATCCACAGGTTGAGAACCACTGGCCTGGATGTTCTGCACAGTTGCAGGTTGGGGAGAAGACACAGCAAATAAGCAAGGACACTGATCATTCTTACATCAACCTAATTGTTAAGATGAATGAATAAATAGGAAACTGTCTTTTGCAACTATTTTGCTACTTTTTTCTATCCCTCGGGTTTTATTTTATTTTCTCATATTAAAATCAGTGAAAAAGAATGACTCCACCCTGCCTCCTCAGTTGTAGAACACTCGAAATTGAAATGATCTGCCACCAAACCAAGAAAGCTTCTTTTGACAGATCTCCAGTTTCCAGCATACTTTAACCTAAGAATTAAAGGATATTCTTTTTGGAGGCTGGAACAGAGGATTAGCTTCATTAACAGAATGCTATCCTAGCATGAGCATCTAGACCAGGGGTGTCAAACTCACATCGTCACAGCAGTGTTACTTGATGTATCAGGATTTTTTCCCCTTCACTAAACCGAGCATGGGTGTGGCCAGCATGTGACGCATCCGAGTCTGATAGCTCTGATCTAGACAAAAGGAAGGTAGTGTGAAGTAAATCTGTAATAAATCTTAAGTGAAAACAAAGTCCTCAAATCTGTGTCAGGATCCAATTTTGAATGTTGTGTCAAATTGGACAAGTGATGTCCCAAAAGTGTTTCAAAACTACCATATTGTAGTTCTATGCCAGGCAAGGTATTCCGAGATAAGAAACCAACTCTGTGGGTTACTGCAATCCAGGTGTGCTTGATTTTCCCTCTCACATTACAGCAGTCCTACAACCGATTTCACTAGAAGACAATAGATTTTGATAACATTTGAAATAACAAAGTTCCCAGTTCAGCTCAGGTAATAAGAATTTATTTGCCTTCTCTGAGTTAAATTGGATTATCTGAGTGTGTGTAACTTGATATCATATTCAAAAGTGCTGTCCTGAAGCACATTATAATATTGATTAGGGAAGTTAAAGGGAAAAAAAAGGTCTGAGGGAGCTTGCCTTAAGGGCAGAGAATTGGTCTAAAAGAACCTCTGATTTATATTCAGTTTTTCTAAACTTCTAATAAGGCTGTCCAGCCACATGCTATTATTGCAATCCTAAAATAATTTCCTGCTGAGAGTGCCACCTTTGAAGCCAATTGTATTCTTGTCAGGAAAAGAAATTCCTATAACTAATGACTTCAGCCTTCTTGCAGATATAACGTGCACTGAAAATTGTTACAGAGTATGGAGCGGTAAAAATTCTTAACAGAAGTGAAACCACAAAAGAACCATCTTTATTTTGCAATTCTGCAGAATATTTTTTTCGTACGCTAGGCACAGAGGTACATTTCAGCAGAAAGACAAGAGAGATGATGTATACCTGAACAGCTAGGATCACCACAAAGGATAAGTTCCCTGTTCTTGCTCCAAAGGAAATAAAGTACAGTTACATTTATAATTCTCCTTTGCCTCAGGAAATAAATTTCAGTCACAAACCATCTGTGTGCACGCAGTGAAATTCTAAATCCAACTATCCTATGTTCTGCCTGGCATAATTATTTAATATTTTTCTTACATGTAAATAGAACTCATCCAACAATGACTCCAAGTTTCAAGCAGCCCTAGAATGGCCCAATTCAAACACTATCGTAAGCAGCCACTCTTCATTATTGTCCATACATTTATTTACCTAGCCTGAGTCGTATAACCCTTTAATTGCAATTACTGCAGTAGAAGCAGACACATAGCAGCTGTTGAAACTAAAACATTATCACCGAGGAAAAGAATATTTATTTCCATTTGTTCCTGATGAGTTTATGTAAAGCAAAAGTTTCAAATATCTCAGTTCAAGGATAATGTAAAAGAGATTAGCACTAAAGTTCTCTATCAAGTCTCACAGTGCAATAAATACAGGGTTTGAAATTAAGTATTTCATGATTTTTTTCACTTCCACGTTAAGAAAAAGAGTTAAGTGCTAACGAAATGTAAGGAATTAAAGAATCTAATAAATTCTGCAACCTTACATCACGTGGAGTAAGATAAAAACCAATATAGCATACATTTATTGTGTAGAACTTCAGCTTATATTTAGGCTGGATCCACGCATCATGCTAAACCGTATGTTTGGTTTTAGTGTAACTTGTTATATGGTTCCAGAAAGCCTCAGATAAGTATCCACTCAGAAATAAGAGATGTGCATATGAAAATTACATTATAAATTTCTGTTTTCCCCTACTCCCTTCTTTTCTGCCCCTTTATTCCTACTGTTGCCAGTGGACCCTTTTAGAATGGAATGTAGGGGTAGAGTAGACACCAGTGAAAGGGCTTTCTTACTTTCATGGGTTATATGAACAGCTCAAACAGGCAGTCTAATGACATGATTGACTATTAACCAGGACCCCGATGTTATACATGTATTTATTTTTCACCTTCAAGGACTGCACAGTACTATGTCAGTGCACACTCGCACACAGGCACACATTATGATGCCGGAAGGCAGCACTCCTCTTTACCTTCTGCTGAGTATCTTGCTACCTCCAAGGCTTGAAGTCCATATACGAAGCCCAGTGGAATCTATGAACACAGCAGAAGTAAAAGGCAGAAATTTATGTAGACGTACAGGATTCATACCTCAAAACTCAGCAGTGCCTAGTACCTAGATACCCATGGAACCAGTCTTTAATAAGCAGGCATTCTATTTGGGAACAAGATCATTGCCAAACTAAATCCATTTAAGTAGTTGAAAAGTTGTCAAAGGAACAAATAAGCAAATATGGAAGTCTTCTTTTGATATACCGGTACCTTAAGTTGGGAACAGGCAACCTTTAAAAAGTGAAAGCCATTTGAAAAACACTTTGCCTCCTATGGCATACACTAAGTCACCCCACAGTTAATTCTGGTTAAGAACATTTTACAACTGTAACATTTAAAAATAAATGCTTACAGAAGCAGAAATAAGATGAAGACCTTTCTTTTGAACCACCTTCAACTCAGTGGAAAACCACAACCATTATCTTAGCATTGCTGATTCACACACTGCACAAAATCAACAAAATGGACATGGTGTTTCATTAATTTCTGGATATATCCTAACTTTATGGTATAAGAGAAAAAATCTTCACTGAAGGAGGTATTTCAAAATCTTTGCCATTTAGCAGGAGAAAAGGTTATAACACCCAGCACAGAATTCATCAATCACTTTGTGAAAGAAGAAAACTCCATAGCTGTTGCTTCAAGAGAAAGTAGCATGATGCTACAATATTATGATGAAAAATTTAAGAAAAATGTATATCCTAGAGGCACACATACATTTTAAATAAAAAATATATTTTATTTGTACAGAAGGAATAAAGAATGATAAAGCTAACTGATCATCAGTGGTGCAGGTACCACACAAATTTATATGTATTTTTAATCTAATGAGACAGTTCCAATTACAGATTAATTGTTGTTAGTTACAAAGTCATGTCCGACCTATAGCGACCCCATGGACAAAGTTCCTCCAGGACTTCCTGTCCCCTACCACCCCCCAGACTCCATTTAAGCTTGCACTGACTACTTCAGTGACCACCTCATTCAAACCAGCCATCTCATTCTCTGTCATCCCATTCTTCTTTTGTCTTCAATAGCTCCCAGCATTAGGCACTTCTCCAGTGAGTCCTTCCTTCTCATTTGGTGGCCAAAGTCTCCATTTTCAGGATTTGCCCAAGGTTGATTTGGGCAGTCAAGGTTGATTTCCTCCAGGACTGACCGGTTTGATCGCCTTGCAGTCCAAGGGACTCAAAGGAGTCTTCAAAGGCCTCAATTCTTTGACACTCAGCCTTCCTTATGGTCCTACTTTCACAGCCATACATTGCAACTGGGAAAACCATCGCCTTGACTATATGTACTTTTGTTGGCAGGGTACAGATGATAGTTAATTATTTATCACTGGTGGTTACTTGCGAGGGAGCTTCCATTTGAACCCTTAAATATTTCTTCCACCCATAACTAGTTACAATTATAATGCTGCTAATTAATCTCTTGCTGGCCCAGGGAGAATTCTTTCTAAAAACTCTGAACACTATGTCCATTTTATTGTCCAAGACATTGCATCAACTTTATTTTTATAAGCATAAAAGACAGCCGCATTTTGAAATGTTTTGAAGTATTATATGGAAGACCTGTTTAACTATATAAAAAGAGAAGAATTACATTGACAGGTGTCTATGATAAGTTAAAAGTGATGGCAACAAGTGATAATTGTATTATTCTTGCTGCCGCAGAACAGGTTTTTGCGATGGCTATCCTCCAAGTGCACTGGGATTACAAATCCCAGAATGCTTAACCAGTAGGCACTGCTCACCTTGACCTCGGAGAGTTATAGTCCCAATGCATTTGCTAGTGTGCTGGAATGGGCAGCTGACGGAGGATTGGGGGGTGGGGAGATGTCAGCAGTAGCACTGCAGCTTCCCAGAGCGGAGGCAGCACATTCCAGAGAAGGGCCCAAGATCAGAGACTGTGCAGTCCTGAACTGGATGGGGGAGGGAAGAAAAGGTTCAGGGTAGCCATATTCTGGAATCTCCCAGGATATGTCTATTAGGTTAGAAGTTTATAGCTTTAATTTGACAAGATTCTGTTATTAGTCATAAACAAATAAAGAACTAGGTTTGATTGGATTTCACTGTGTTATCTTTGGCTTAGATTTGACAGTTGGGCATCTGAGGAAGACTGGCAAACGATTTCAGGTCTTCTGTTAGTATTATATTGGGGCACAGTACATCTGGGAATGTGCCACTACTACCACATCAGTGGAATAGCCCAGGAAATGAAAGACATGCCATACACAGTGGAATTAATGGGTTTTGTATTTGAGATTTTACTTCTATAAGCTTCCCGGAGTCACCATCTGTGAACTGGGTGGCAATGTAAATATTCTTAATAAATAGAAAAAGAGAGAGGAACCTTAGCATCCTTTGTCAACAATACTAAATAAATCAGCCATGTCTAAAAAAATATCTTTGGTTTGACTGATTACATGCCAACATATCAGTGCTGACTCTTAGTAACCACACAGGTTTTCTTCATGACAATTTGTCCCCAACATGGTCTCTTCTAGTCTTCCCACAGTACATCCATCACCGGTATAATTAAATATATTGTTTTCTTCTTCCCCTTCCTTCCACTTTCCAGAACCTTCTCCAGAGGTAGGTCTTTGCATAATACATCCAAAGTACATATGGGGAGGAGTGAGCTCTCATCCTTCACTCCAGCTCCTGCCAGGACATGAAAGTAACCCAGCAGCTGGGCATCCCACTGGGCAATGGTGATGTCACTGGCTAATTCTTTCAATCTGGAAGCACCTCAGTGCTTCTGACACAAGTGAGAAAAATAATCAGTCTAAAGTCAATAGTCCCACTTCCATCCACATTTTTTTCATATTATTATCTTTCCCCCCTTTTTCAAAATTGGGTTTCCCCATAAAGTCAATTTAGCATGGGAAAAGAGTTGAATCTTTTAAAAAGATTCAATAGGCATTATGTTCAATAGATTACTAATTGATGTAAATGTTTTCAGAGATATATCTTTATGAAGGGTTTCAGTCATCCAGATCATGGTTGCTTTTTTTCAAATGGCAACTGGAATTTCTTGACTTTTCTTGAAGACATTTTACTTCTCATCTAAGAAGCTTCTTCACCAGAAGGTTCCTTTGGTTTCCAGAGTATCAGCATATTTTGATCCTCATATTGCTCATCTAATCATACATGCTATATATGCATATTTCAAAGTTGTCTAAATCAGAAAAGTAACACTGATTTTGGTTTCCAGTATCTGACAATAGCTAAGCATGATGTTATAGCTCCAGATTCCGAAAACTGAATCTTTATTAACTAATAATTGCATTTTCTGTAAACTTATTCTCAAACCTAGAGGATATTTTTAATGTTCCTCATGTCAATAGCCTCCATATTCCTGTTGGAATAACTACCAGTTATTATATTTTACAGCTTATAATCTTAATAGACCCCAACACTCTGAATTTATTAGGCATATTGATTTAGAAAGATCAGATCAGCTGGCTATATCAGCATTTTAGAAAATCAAATTCAAAAATGCAAGGTTGGCACAATAATAATACACTATACATAATCAATACAATTCAGAGTATTTCAGAGTTACTGTTGCTACAGACAAGTTACCCTCTAACTAGCATTCATCCATTCCAATATTAG
Source organism: Mimophis mahfalensis (assembly GCA_032468015.1). Classification (NCBI taxonomy): domain Eukaryota; kingdom Metazoa; phylum Chordata; class Lepidosauria; order Squamata; genus Mimophis; species Mimophis mahfalensis. Next base: position 112,548 of record JANHFR010003583.1, read on the forward strand.
GTTATGTAGATTTAAAATATGCTCCCAAAGTTACTGTATTTTTCCCTACTTTTAAACCTCATTCCTACGAGATATAGGCCGTATGAAAGGCTTTACTTTGGTAAGTTTACCACATGCATAACAAAATTAAATTCATTTACCCATATTTAAATTTACGAAGCATATGTGTTTTCTACTCATATGCAGTGTTAGCCTCCTAACAGTATCCTAATCAAGCTGCTAGTAAACTCCTTTGCTAATATTCCATTTGCATGTCCCAGCAAACCCTACAGATACATTAAAATGTGTCTCAAGAAGCATGGAAACATAACATTTCATTGTAGCCAACGTCATAAATAAATCAAATGCACAGATAGCTGACCAGATAAAAAAGAAATTTTATTGATTATGCTACCACTCACTGAAATAAAACGTGCTACTATATCAATAACTTGGCTGAAAAAAATTAATTGTTTTAAAAAGATTCAGAACTGATGATATACAATATAAAAATACTGTGTAACCTTGCCTATCTAGATTCTAGAATACAAATAGATTAATCAACAAATACATAATTATAATGATGTATCAGGTAATAAATGTTTTCATCCCTCTGTGAAGAAAGGCAGATGAAATCATACATTTGTGTAATCTGCTAACATGGATTTTAGCTATACAGCAGCAGTCCCTTGGTACCATGGTGATTAGAAAACTATAAATATGCATTGCTACTGGGGGTTTCTATGGAATTTTAACTGGCAAAGCTGCTACACTGCTTCCATTTTTAAAAAAAATCCCACACTAAAAGTTTGCCACAGATTTCTTTAATTGAGAGACTAAGCCCTCTATCACCCCTCTTCTCTTCTAAAAAATATTTAATTATTTAAATGTGCTTCCTTAGTATTTGTCATTATTCTTTCAGGTAGGCCAGGTCAGGAAACAAACATCACAAGCAGTATGGCAACTCTATAGTTAAAAGTCATTATGCTAGAACCTTGAAAATCTGACAAAGAAAATCAAACCGTATTACCTTGAATTGCCTTATACCCAGAGTAAGCTGATGTTTATTTAGCCATTCTTCCTTCAAGTTTATCTCCATTTAGTATTTCTCTAAAGAACTGCATAGAGTTTATTAGATCTGGCACACTCCTTTTAGACGTTCTAGTAGTAACCCCTAACTGTGTGATATTAACATTTTAAATGAATATTCACTAAAGCTTTGTACATATAATGAAGTTAATTACAGATGTATTTTACTTGTAAAGTAGATTTTTAAGCAGCAGCATCAACCATTAATTTATTTCTCCATTAAAAAATCATAAAGACAGACATATTCCTGAATTATCCTTCTAAATCTCCAGCCTGCTTCTGAAGAGGCATCCAACTCAATGTAATGTAATGAGAAAAGTTGGTAAACACTACAACCCTAAACACGACTACTCAAAAATACTGGTAAGACACTTTCAATGAACTTTCTCCCAAATAACTATGTATACTGTTATCATTAAAATGTCAGTAAAAAAATTTAGATGTTTAAGAGTGGTTTCCCATTGATTCTATTTATTTCTTCAGCAATTAAACAGCATGTCCATGCATGCACATATTGTTGTGGCCTGTCAGCCACTGGCTCCTCCAGCAGCTGAATCAGAGGAAGAGAAAGAGGTGTGGGAGTCAGGGTCAGCATCAGGGCATTTGGCAGCTCCGAGGGGGAAAAGGGAATGGAGATGGCAGAGAGACAGAGGTGGAGCCTGGCCATCCATCAGCCCTCAGACAGAGAGTCAACAGCCCCAGGTCTTGAGGTGGTTGATGAAGAAGAGGAGGAACAGCTGGGTCCAGTGCCTGGTGCGCGGCTACGCAGAAGGCAGAGATGAGCAGTGGAAAGCCCTAGGCTGATCCTGGGGAAAGAAGAACCACCACTACTAGTGAGGCTGCACCCTAGCTCTGGGGATAAAAGGCAGGGGCCAGAGATGAATAGGTGTGGCAGACAACTACTCATCTTCTGCTGGCTGGACTTGTTAGCCTGCAACAGAAACTTTTTGCTGGGGCTGCTGACATTCCTAATAAAGGAATCTTTTGAGTTCACATCAGTGTGTTTGTTGTGTTTGGGGATCTGGGTCAGAATACATATGGATAATACATACATTTAAAAAAATGAACTGTCTCAATCTGAGAATAAGGTAACGTTCAAAACCAGCCATCTATTGGGCATATTCACAGAACCAAGCTGGGGAAGAACAAATCAAAACTTTTTCTGTCGCAATCTCTGTGGTCACCTGAGAACAGCCTGTATTATAAGGATAATAAGCAAGCATATAGAAAAAGGTATTTTCAATCTTGACAAATGACTCAATTCCTTTTCCTCTAAAATCCAGAAAGTGCTATCCAGCCAGGAGCCAGGCAGGCTTTGAAAAAAGCTCAGCTTAAAAAAAAATAAGAATATGAAATAAGTAACCTCTATTATCTGCTCCCAACTACAGGTAGTTCTCAACTTACAACAGTTCACTCAGAGACCTTCAAAGTTACAATAGAACTGAAAAAAAGTGACTTATGATCATTTTTCACACTTATGACCATTGCAGCATCCCCATGATCTCATGACTTAGAGTTGGATGCCTGACAACTGACTCACATTTATGATGGTTGCAGTGTCCCAAGGTCATGTGATCATCTTTTTCAACTTTCTGATAAGCAGTCAATGGGCAAGCCAGATTCATTTAACAACACTTAGCAACTATGGCAAGGTAAGCCATAAAACAGAGCAAAACTCACTTAACAAATTTCTCACTTAGCAACATAAATTTTGGGCTCAATTATGGTCGTAAATCGAGGATTACCTGTACTTTAGTGCAGTACATGAGAAAGAATAACTAGTAACTGAGGGCCAGAGATGTTTGTTTGCATAATCTGCCCTACAAGTCTTTTGCATGAAAATTTGTGAAAACCAGAAATCAGACCAGCAACAAATGGATACTTTCTTAACAGTTCAACTTCAGAGAAGTCTTGATATTTTCTACTGAAGTAGGTAGAGCTTACAGTTCCAAAGCAATACTATTTTCAGTTTGTGTAATCATAATTATAATTTATAAAAGTCCTTCCTAAAAATCCACCACTATCCATATTAGAGTTGTTTGCTATCAACGATGCATAATTAAATGGGAATACAACTTTATAGTCTTTACCTTCCTCAAGTTTTTGTATATATAATTTCTGAATTTAAAATTTAGTACACAAACTAAATCATCAGCAAGTGACAAAGTGGCTCCATAACTATTACATCCAAATTGCATCAAACCAAGTACTGTATACCCAAACACTTGGATCTGCATTTATACCGTACAGTACATTTTAACAGTAATAGATTAAAGAGAACATTATCACTATATGAATAAATCATGAAAGTCTCACTGATTTTCCAGCTGCGTCTTCATTTCTCTCACACTTTGCATCCCTACTAATATGTACACTATCATAATTTCTCTTCACCAAATCTTCTAATGCTTATCTGATCCTTTAAGACTACAAGTACAATATCCAGTATAATGATGCTGCAGTGTACTTTTCCAAAGTTGGAAGATTGGTGCAGAGCTCACAACACTGTATATATGATGAGGCTGGAACTGGGTATTTCTTCCAAGTTTTTTAGTTCCACATTGGAATGAAAATGTATACAGACAGAAAAACAGAGACAGGGATAGTAATGGCATGCTCACAGAGATGGCTTTTGGCTGAACATGATGGCTTCCCAATATATCCAGGATAATCTGTTGGTTTATGATTTCATATGGCCCAAAACTAATTGTAGAATGCAACATTTCAGATGTATTAAACTTAATACTGTGCATTGTTCATTCAAGATCTGTCTAAGGATAGATCTATATTTAATTTTATATCCAAAATTAAATAACTTTTGGGCATATATTCACAATCAAGCTGTCTTTTGAGCTTTGAAACAAAATGCAGTACGGAATAGAGAGTAAGTAGCCAATTTGTTATTATATCATTAGTTATATCTATGTTTTGCAGAATTTTAACAATGTTGTTGTAGATATAAAATCAGAACAATACATACTTCATGTTAAAGAAAGAATACCATACTAAGAAAAATCTACATTTTGTCAACTGCAAAATTAGGGTAAGAAACCCAGTTGATAGCTACTCTTTAAACAAATGTTTAGCCACTGAGACACATAGAAGGCAATGACACAATGATTATATCAAAACACACCAAAGCCGAAATTTTCCATCACTTCCTGAGTGAGATGTGATTTTGTGAATATGAATATGAACTCTCATATTATTTGGTGATCTGATGCCAACTTTCAGCAGTTTGACCTTGGGGGATTCTTGAGCCTACAAATAAGAAACGGAAGCAACTTATAGCAACCAATTGTCCACTTGGGACACATTATGCAAACTGAGCAAAATTTACAGCAAACAGGCATATAAAAATATATATTCCATTCTCTGGGCGTACATCTTCAACTACAAGTTTATTTAAAAGCCAGACACATGGCTAAATAAGATTTCAACAGCCATTTCCAATATGTGTTTTCAACATATCTTCATATTTAAGAAGACTGCCAACTTTTTTTTTCTTTTTCAGTATTGCTCAGATTGTTCAGAAACTGAAGTCAATTCTGCTACAGAATTATGGGATCTCTAGCGGACTGAATATGTCTTTACTCAAATTTTCACCCAAGGGAAATACTACAGCAACAGCTATGACAAAAGGAGAGATAAAGTGCCGGACTAGCTAACTAAAAACAGCCCCACTTAAACCTTGGCAATGAGTAAATTCCATTGCTATTTCCTACCATCTAAGGTATCAAAACAGGAAAGGCTTTGCTCAGAGATTTTTAATTCAAAGTTGGCAACTATCACAATGATGATGTTGGAGAAATTTCTAGCCATATTTGCTCTGTTTATAAGAAAAATAAGAAGTTAGAACATAAACTGGAACCGGTCTGGGTCAGATCAAAATACACACAAGGATTTTTGAAATCTTTTGAGCTCTAGTACCCCTTTAACTCAGTTGTCATCCTACAATTTAACCACCTATTTAGACAGTTTTTGATAGGAAAAGATATTTCCTATCATTAAATTACTTTGCAGATTATGTCTTAAGTCTCTTTTTATGCTTTTATTATGGCACTCTGCACTCTATGATGTAGAATTCCTTGAAAAATAAATGCTCCTAGGTTTCTGTTTAGCCCATTATACCTTCTATTTAAACTTTACATTTATCATCTTGACTTGAAGACTTTTAGTACAAAAGTTTACATATTATCTGGGCATGATCATCATCTACTTGGAAGTCTTCATTTAAAGAATGAAGAAGAACATACAGAATGTAAGTGTAACAAATTAGTCCTCACATATATATGCAAAGTATAATAGAATGGTGACTCCCAAATCCACCTAATGCTCCATGTTATAAAGAAATATATTAAAAGGTCAGACTAATTATAGTCTTTCTCCTTTTAATCAATAGCTTTATTATACAATAATTATTTCAACTATCATGTTGCAGTACTTCAATGACTGTCAAAACCTTCTGAAATACAAATATAATCCACTTCTAGAATTTCTTTTAAATGGGTGAAAAATAAACCAGTAAGCTAGGAAGCTATAATTTTGTTTGAAGTAGGTATTTTGATCCATCAATATATGACTGTGATTTTACTACTAGCTTGGAATATCTATTTATTATTCAAATTTATATAGCTGCCCATCTCATATATGACTTTACGAAGTTTACAAACAATTAAAATATAAAAGCAGCAAAATAGAACAACCCAACTATTTAAAAAGAAGGAAGAAGCATATTTTAAAAAACCTCCATAAAACTCACAGCTTTTGTCATCTTGTTCATGACAAAAGACCAGTAGATTCTTGGCAGGGCAGGCTCCTTCCAAGGCATAGGAGGGGTGGGCCTGGCAGGAAGGAGACCCATGAAAGAGAACACCAATTTTATGCATATTTACTTAAAAATAAATGCCATTATGTTCATTGTCTTTTCCCCCCCCAATAAATCTGTACAACTTTGAATTTGAAAATTTTGAAATCACAAATGCTTTGATCAAGTATGTATCTATATACCGGTATATGGATGTGTATGTGTGTATGTTCCAGCATAACTCTGGGACATCTCGGGCAATTTCAACCAAACTTGGTACACAGATGACTTACTCTCTGGAAACAAATACTGTAGGGGCACCCCTAAAGACCCCTCTAAAACCCCCCGAGGGGGTGTTCTGACCCCTTGGTGTGTTCTGACCCCTAGGGGTATGTGTTCTGTGAAGATACATCCTACAGCGCAGTCGAGTTGCCATGGTAATGGCTTCACAGTACTCTACAAGGGGGCATTTCTACACAGTACTCTACAAGAGCCTCGGTGGTTCACGGAGCTAATGCCTTCTAAAGTATTACCAGCTGCCTGCAATTAGTGCAGGTTCGAGTCCCACCAGGCTCAAGGTTGACTCAGCCTTCCATCCTTTTGAGGTAGGTAAAATGAGGACCCAGATTGTTAGGGGCAATAAGCTGAGTAAAATGCTGCTGGGGAGGGCAAGGCCCTAATGAGCAGGCATATGCTTCGAATGAGGGCTGTTGCTGAGCTCATTGTAAGCCACCCTGAGTCTTCGGAGAAGGGCGGGATATAAATGGGATTAAATGGGATTTGTAACGGGGCCTCCCTGCACCACTATGAGACAGACACAATGTACATCGTGCAGATTGCATACAACATTTCTTCACGCTTCTGGGGGCACAGGGAAAACATTTTTAACTAATTTAATTGTCACCGAAATCAGGGCTCACGGAGAAGTTGCTCTTGCCATAGCCTCTTCAGGAATTGCAGAGATGTTAATGGAAGGAGGAAAACAGCCCATTCTGCACTTACGTTGCCACTTCATATAGCCATTCCTGTCTAATACAGGATTGGGATAAATAAATACTCAGGCAACACTGGGTTATCAGCTAGTATATATGTATACAAGATATCCAACAATCCAACAAAGGAGTACTCTTCGACTTGCGCATTTTTAAACTACTCACATCCTACATCATGCTGTAAAACAACTCCAATTGCTCTGAGGCTGTTTGGCCATTTTCTATGTTTAATTTCAAAATGATCCCCCAAAGCAAATTTAATTATTTGCAACAGCTGGGACATTATGCCCAATAACACAAACTAGTGACAATAAAGGACTAATTATAATTAGTCACATACTCTCTTTAGTTCACCTTTGCACTGGCTTCAAAAGACAAGGAATCATTAATGGGTAAAAAGTGTTTCCAACTTTTAGGTGCTTCTAGTGGACTGGTATCTAGGGATCTCTTTTTTCTGTATTAATAGCAATAACGCTTTATATATGGCTTCACAGTGCTTTACAGCCCTCTCTAAGCGGTTTACAGAGTCAGCATATTGCCCCAACAATCTGGGCCCTCATTTTACTGACCTTGGAAGGAATGCTGAGTCAACCTTGAGCCTGGTGAGATTCAAACTGCCAAATAGTTTTATTAACAGTTTTAGTTGGCATGAAGGTATCTAAACACAGTACAGATAGTCCTAGATTAACAACCATTTGTTTGGCAACTGTTCAAAGTTACAGTGGCACTGAACAAGCAGACTTACAGCTGGTCCTCGAAGTTGTAGCCATTGCAGCATCTCTGCAATTCATGATCGCAATTCAGATACTCGGCAAACAGCTTGCAATTGCGACAATCACAGATATGATGGTTGCAGATCCTACAATCATGTGATCACCATTTGCAACCTTCCCTGCTAGTTTCCGATAAGCAAGTCAATGGGAAACCGGGAGGTCACAAGTGGCAATCACATGATGTCATGCCTAATGATTGTGTGGGAGTATCTAATGAATGCAACTAGAATTGCCGATGTAAGTCAACATGGTTATGTGATGTTGAACTTTACTACCAGGTTGCATAGTAACAGAGTTCTTGGTTCCAAATGCCATCATTAACTGAGGACTACTTATATCAGATCTGATGATTTTTAAAGGTAGGAGCCAATCACTTCAATATCCAGTGCAAATCCTTTCTCTTTCTCAATCATCCCCTATGCAGAACAAATCACATTCTGTGACTGATTGGCTCCCTAGAACCTCTGGGTATTTTCTAAAATAACTTATTCTTTTTTAAATGTAAAGTCTGGGGTATACCACTAATCTTGTGAACGGCGGTGGGTGGGTGG
>JANHFR010003585.1:165071-175082 GCA_032468015.1 Mimophis mahfalensis
AGCACAAACTTTTCACTGAATCGCTACCAAAAAAAATATTCAAATTTCACCCCCAGGATTAAACAAATGGGTATTACTATTCATCAAGTTCGCTTAAGTCCTCTGCTGGCCTTGACAGTCTTTAATTAATTATTACTTTCAAACCAGCTTTCCCTGGGATACCTTCTAGTTTAATTAAATTGTAGCTCTCCTTACTCCTAGCCAACAAGGCAGGAGTGCTTCCATGTTGGGAGCTATGGGAGTTGTAGTGGCTCAGCAAGTTAGGGAGAGCCAAGGTGTATATAGTGCGCTTCAGATAGGCTTTGCCTCAAAATGCAGCCCTACAATAAACAAAACCTCTAATTGTGAAGTGTATGTTGTAAGAAAGCAGGGTATATATATTGTAGTGAGTGATTTTCCTCTTTTCTAGGCACAACAGCTGGGAACCTGAAGAGAACATCCTTGATCCAAGACTCCTCTTGGCCTTCCAGAAGAAGTGAGTAAGCCACCAACCTTGCTGAGAGGTGGGAGGAGGAGGGCTTGTCTAGGCATTGGAATTGTGGGCACCGAATACAGAGTACTCTATTGTTCTTCCAGATTGCAGCCCATTGGCCTGTTTTTCCTCAATACCTAAATACTGTTTTAAGGGCCTGGTTAATGAAGAAAGCTCAGGTGTAAAGTTGATTTGTGATGCTTTTAGACAGAGCTCAATCAGGTTTCATGTTTTTATTTGCTTCTGTATTCAGCATAGGGGTTACTGGGTAGAATTCGTTCTGTACATTGATGGGAAAAAAGTTCCTCTTACGTAGCATTGAAGTGGAGAGGATTTAGGCCTGTCTCACCAGTTCCTGAGAAGAAGGCTGCTGTCGCTTACTTGATGCATAAGACTTTTGTTAGCACCTGTCTGCTGCCAACAGCTCGCCTTGGTCCTCATGCAAGTTTTATGGATGCTGAGAAATTACAAAAATTGTTACTGGTCAGAAAAGAAGATATAAAGAGTATGTTCTCTGAATACAATGTAGAATAGTAGAATATTGAACAGTAGTATCTGTGTGGGGTAGTTCAGAGGGTTCAAATTCATGGATTTTCCTTGCCAATCCCAGCCCATTCCTTTTCTACATGCATTGAGGATTGTATGTACATACAAAAAGGATGTGGTTTAGATCATGTCCACTTTCTTGCCCATTTTGCTCCAATGCAGGTGCCACTGATATTGGAAACTGTTGAACGTACATGCTATTAGGAAAGAAATGTAAAGCTAAACTAGCTGGCATACAAGAGAAATGCTGTTTGGTGTTGGGAGGAAGTATGCTAGAGATAGAATCGTGTCCAGGGTAAAGGCAAGAATTTTCTTCTTAAATCTGTTAGCATGTGCAGGCTGCATGAACACTGAAAGGTTTATAAAATGGTCCAAATTACGTAATCAAGTAGGTGAAGATAGCATGTAATATATTCCCTCAATACAAAATGTGATAACAGATAACGCACAATAATTGGAAAGAAGTGGAGAGCTGAACCAATGGTCATACAAGAGAACTGTGTCAGAGGAATTGGCAAAAGTAAACAAATACATGTTTAGATTGGCAGTCTGTATTGCTACACAAAATAAGCCTTAGATTTGGCCATTGGCTCTGGAACAGCATCCCCAGAGATCTTTGTCTTCTTCCTAAGCATCTTCCGAAAGTCTTTGAAAACTTGGCTTTACTCCTAGACCTGAAGATAGGTAGCTACTGAGCCGCAATTGGTTTCTCCTGGGGTGAGCATCCCAGACGTTCCTGAATTATTTCTTCTGTTTTTATAGTCAGTGAAGGTTCTCAGTCATCTAGGCCGAGTTGTCTGGAAGTTGAGTCATGATAACTGGGCTTATCTTCTGGTTGGTTCAAAATGTTTTCCTGCTTTGCTGAGTAGTCTTCCTGCTTTTTCTTCAGTCTGAGCAAGTTAGTTAGGGGGGGACGCTGCACATGTTTTCCAGGGGTTCCTCCTAACCAACTTGCTCAGGCTAAAGAAGCTACTTGGGTAAGCAGCAAAATGTTTTGAACCAACAAGAAAAAGAAGTCCTGTTGCCACGATTTAACTTCCAGACATCTGTGGCTTTTTCGTTCCTTATTTTTAAAACGTAGGCAGAAGTTACACTTTTCACAGCCCAGAGTCAGCTGGCCTCTAAATATAAAATAAATATATTGACAATCATTATTTTGAGTGCTTTATCACACACTAATGGAATACAGATTCTAAGAATAATACGTGGCTGCATCCTCCCACCCAAATTTCCAGTGTGATTCAAGAGGTTGGCTGCACAGGTTTTAGCAGCTTTTCAGAGTTTGTACAACTGCAGTTTCCTGCGCATATTTTTGGAAAAAAAACACAAAGCTGATTTCCTGTGCAAGTGACAACGTTACAAGATTTATAGATTGGGCCATGCCTTCTTCCCAGCTGTGTGCTGTTTCACAGTGGAAAGTGCAACTTCTGTCTCCTGTAACACATTCTAGATTGTGTCCTCTGGGTTCCTCAGTTACGTTATCTAAATTTTAATTCCAATAATATAGTCCCTGAAGAAAGATTACTAAAAATGGCACGGAAATATATGAATTTTATATTTTAAAAAACTTAGCATGTGATATATAATGAGCAGGGGGCTGGACGAGAGGACCTTCAAAGTCCCTTTGAACTCTCTTATTCTTTTAAATGCATTAAAGCTGAGAAATTATTCTCTAAAGGGAATAAAGGGATGAGAACAAGAGTAAATAAGATAAATTTTGTAAAACAGTATAATTATTTGCATGAGATGCGTCTACTAGGCATAGAATTTAAAACATTAAATAAATCAAAGATGGATCTGTTAATAAATGTCAGCCAACAAACTAGAATCTCCATTTTCAGTAGCTGTGTCCCTTTAAATATTAATAAATACTGCTGTTGATGCCATACTTGTGCTTTCTCATGGGTTTCTGACCACTGTTTGATTGAAGAATAAGACTGGAGTATTTAATTCTCCTTACTCAAAGTGCAATTTTACTATGTAATTTCATAAAGTGATTAAAAACAATGTATCATCAGAGGAAAATAGCAACATAAGGACAGGTAAATAGAATTATTTCAAACTTTATATATGTTCCCAAATTGTCATTCTGTGGTTCCCTGTTTTTTGTTTGTTAATCTATGCAATTGTTATAACTCGACTGAAGATAGTTCAGATGATAAGCTGACTTGGGCTTCCTGGATATCCAACAAACACTCGAAAGTAATAACAATGAGATGAGGGGTTTCAAGATCTGTGGTACCAAAGAAATGGAAGAGATATGACAGGCACGATGCTGGTAAAATATGGTTGTCGTAGATATCCATGTAGACATATGAAGGGAAGGAGAACGCTTTGGTTGGGTATGATCTCCCTTCAGTTGATGGGCACATTCTCTTCTGCATACAGTATTCTACCAGTCAATCCAAAACTCAGTGCAAGAAATTTCCCTTTCATGCGAGAAATTTTTTTAAAAATCAGAAATTGCTATCCCAGTGTTTGGCAACAGCCTTACTGATATCAATATCCCAGTGTTTAGCACTTGTAGCTCACCTCGCAAGGATAACCTAAATGTATCCACCTCAGACAGATATCATGTCTTGGAATCAGCGTGCAGCATGGGCAGCATCTTTAGCCTGACATTATGCAAAGTAGAGCTCAGATGGAAGAATGATGGGAACATACAGAGAAAAGGCATTCTGCATAAAAAGGAAGGCTGGCCCACAAAACCACCTGGCCTTGCAACACATATAAGAACACTACTAACCACTTTTGCCTAGAACCCTCAATAGGTGCTTATCTTGGCATTCCAGACACCTTTGTCCGGCACCAAATTCTGTTTCCAAGTTGGACAAGACAGCATCGTACACAGGTAAGCTTGGAAATGAAGAACATATCTTAAATTGCATTTCTTTCCCATACCTCTTCCCGACCCCTTTGCCATATACATAAGACACATTGGCATGGGCTGTGTTGTGTTAGCATTTACTGTACCCAACAGTAGAAGTCCTCATTCCTAAATACCAAGAGAGTCCTTCAATTTGGTGGAGATCAGGTGCTTCATTACAACTGCTGTACAGGAGCACCTTTGCTTTGCAAAACTGAAATTTCTGTACACTGGGCAATACACGCAGTCTCTCACTGCAGGGTGAAATATTTCCACAAAAACTTAACAGTCTCCTTATTGTCACACAGGGTGCAACATCATGAGGATGTTCTAAGCCAGTGGTGGCGAACCTATGGCATGTGCGCTAGAAGTTTTTTTTCCTGGCACACAGAACCATTGCTCTTCTGGGTTGATCTTGCGTACATGCACAGAAGCACCAGAAACTGGAATATCATGTAATCTTTCGGTTTCTGGTGCGCTGGTGCGCTCACTCCCATTTTTGGCACTTGGTGCCAAAAAGGTTCACCCCCACTGTTCTAAGCAGTCAAGGATATCGTTCACTGTTTCTCTTGACCAAATACTTAAGTGTGTCTCCAGATCAGGGGCTATGTGCTCCTGCTGTCTGTTGCCAGTTCCACTGTCTATCTTTTCCGTTGCTGTCCTACAGGTACAGGTTGATGGACAAGATCAGAAAAGAGATTGTAACTTTTGGCTACCAGCAAAACCCAGGATTTCCAGATGTTCTTCGGTGAGGTATTGACCAGCCTCTCCAGGCAGATTTACATACCTCCAGAGCAGACGGTCATACAGTGTGCTACCCTGCTGTCTGTCAGTCACGCTTTTGAATGCTCAAGACTCTGTTCTTTCTTTCTTCTGAGGCAGCTCTATCCCAAAGAGACCGTTCAATAAAAGCTCTGACATTGTCTTGTGCATTGTTTGTGTTTTGTTACCATGGAATAGTGACTAAGGCTGCTTTTTCTATACACATGGTAGTTGTGGATGTTGAGAGTCTACATGCCTGAAGAGTATCAGGTTGAAATCATTGCCATAATATCTGCCTCTGTCTAGTCTCAAGGTGGAACAAGAGCATACAAAGAGATTGGTAGACTCAAGACTAGCAATTGATTTGTGTTCTCTGTGTGCTGAGGGAAATCTTTTCTGTGTGAACTGGTGGGATAGATGTCCGAATCAATTAGTAGAGAATCATCAGGAGGCCATGGGATACTCACACAAGAGTGCAAAGTTGGTCTAGTCAAGGATGGCAGAGGCTCCAAAACAAAGGGTGGCCTCTCATAAAGAGCAATCAATGTGTTGATGCTATGTTTCATCTTGTTATGCAGTGTCCTTCGGTAGGGATGTTTTCTACTCTTCTTTGTGTAGTGTAGAACATATTTTTCTGGCATACTAGAGTTTGGGGGGTTTTTTGCTCTTGCTTCCTGTGATTACTACCTAAAGTTTTATTTTTGGGGGCGGGGGGAGAAGAGACATTACTCTTTATAGAACTGTTGGTGGTTTTGATGTAATGATTAGCTAACAAATTCTGTGGCATTTCTAGCATATGGTGCTCCCTTTTTTCTCCTGGCATTTTCTCCCTGGGTATCAAAAAAGGTGACTTGCTGTGTTTTGCCAGCACTTCCCGCTGCAGACGTTAATCTTTTATTCAGCCCTATGCAATGAGCCACTGGAGGGTGCTGCTAGCAGTTTATGAGAATCCCTGTTTCATCTGTGTTGGAAGAGTGGCTGGGCCATTCCTTCTGCAGCTGGGCCTCCCTCATGCTGAAGTGGTGGTCGTAGCCTGTTCAAACTGCCTGTTTGGGAAGCTGTGTTACATGAGCTTTCCTTCCTCCCCTTTATATGTTTTGATCCAGAACTAAGAGAAGAACACGAGATTTTTGCAAAAGGGACAAGGTTCCTGCTGTCTGGATGGGGAAGGGGATTCTGAAGGGTGGTTGCAATTGCCTGTGTGGATCTGTTTTGTAATAATGCAGAAGGTGTGTTGGATGCCGTTTGAGTTCTGTCACTCCCGTTGAGTGGGTGGCATATAGCCTCAGCAATGCACAGTTTGGAATTATTGCCCATAAAATGCATTGTTTACCTGTTGTTACTGTATTTGCTGATTATGGAAGTTGTTCTGTTCTCTGGGTATTAAGTGCCTTAGTTATAGAAGCCAGTTGGCCAAAGGACGAATGGTGTAGTTCCTGAATACAGCTGTTCCAATGACATATAGGACCTAAAATATAAAAGATACAATATCTTCCTTAACCAGATATGTGAAATTAAAGGTGATATATTCGATGCAGTAATTAATACATGTTTTTTGTAGTGTTTTCTCATAAATGCAGGGTCTGCTTTTTTCCTGGATCGAATGAGTGTTAATCTATTCGTTGTGACAATTGATCAACTAGTTTGTTACCTGAGCATGACATAGGCCAAGAGTGACTGGTGTGGGCCAAAGTCCCTCAGCTGGCTTTCATGCCTAAGGCAGGACTGAAACTCACAGTCTCCTAGTTTTTAGCCTGGTGCTTTAACCACTAGACCAAACAATTCCTATAACTAATAAATAATATCAAAGAATACTCTTTACAGAGGCTTGTGCCTCAAAGTTCCAATTTTCCCAGAAATTGAAAACTTACTTTTTGCACAGAACTTCCCTTGATTTTATTCACTTCCCTGAGTTATTTAAGTCAGTTGTTTCTTTCGTTGGTCTTTTTAAAAAAAGACAAATTGTTTTTATTTGTTTTTTATTGATTTATTGTTTTTATTTCATAGTTTATGGAAACTGCTCTGATACTTCCTAAATGAAAAGTAATAAAAATATTGTAAATGCGGAAAGAAATGTATTTCGTAAGCCAGGATATATGAAATACAAAACACTCTACTTGAACATTTTGCCTTCTTCCATGGTTAATCCAGTTATGGATAAGCCATACATTTGTATAAGGTCTTTACAATGTTGGTGGTTTTAATTTTGGTCTCTTCACCAATGATCCTTAAACTGGGGATTTTTTTTTACAATGCCACATGTTGAGTCCATGTCTTCTTTCAGCTATCTGCTGCAGCAGCCCCATTTTTCCCCTAGTTAGTTACAAAAACTTCTTTTCTTATCAACATCAATTTAAAATAAGAAAGCATGCATCCCTCTACACTTACTTAAACCCATATTAGATCATTTCAGTAGCCATTTGCTCATTTTAAAGAGGAGTCCTGGTGCAGTATTGCAAGCAAACTCTGCCCACAGCCAGGAGTTCGATCCTGATGGGGCTTAAGGTTGACTTAGCCTTCCATCCTTCCAAGGTCGGTAAAGTGAAATCCCTGATTGTTGGTAGTAATAGGTGACATTGTAAACAACCCAGAGAGTGCTATAAGGCACTATGGGATGGTAGATAAGTCTTAAGTGTTGTTGCTATTAAAGAGACCCTTTTGGAGTTTTTACTGACCTGAATATAAGTAATCCTCATTTGGCGATCATGATGGGGATCAAAAATTAGATCATTAAATGAGGTGGTTGCTAAGTGAAACCACAACCGTGCTTATGATTTTACTTCAGCTTTCCTTTGCTTGCAAACCTGCAAAGATTGTAAATGTGAGACTTGGGTGTAAAGTTACTTTTTCACCACAACTGCAATTGTGTACAGCCACTAAATGAGCACTGCCTATGGCTTGATACCATTTGCAAACTTGGCAGCTTACTGCTTATCTTAAAAAAGTTTCCAATACAGATGCACGAGAGACTGTCTTTTCCCTCCTTGTCAGTTTATTCTTTCTCATTGCTTTCTTCTTTTTTTAACCAGTTGCGAATCTGTAAAAGAGAAATTATATTTTTATTTTTAAAGAATACAGAATATAATTAAATCACCAAGATGCGCAATCGTAACAAAATAAAACAATTCATAAAACTAAAAATTATTTTGGGGGTGGGGGAGAGAGAATGACAACTGGGAAAAGAAAAAGGGAAAAAACAAATTTTATATATTCAATTTACATTACTGGTAAATTTACAAAATTACATATAATGCTGTACTACAATCAGATATGTTATTACAAATTATAAAATCTAAACTTAGGAACATAATTCTATATCCTTTGATTAGTAGAAAATAAAACACTTATCTCATGAATGCTTCATTTGCGTCAGAGTATTTGATAAAGAGTATATTTGATTTTGTCAGGTTCTGAGATTCCTAAGGAAGTGGCAGTACATTTAACTCTGTTGGTGGAGTGCATTGACTTTCAAACTAAAGTCAACATAGCTTAGTGGTTCTGGTTTTAGCTTAACTTAGTGGTTCTGGTTTGCACAGAACAGGACATATATTAGTGGTAAAATTAGGCTTTGGTTGCACTTGAGCTTTCTGTCCAGAATATACCAAATTGATCACTATTGTGTTTGCCATTAGTAAGGAATGCTGCATGTGCAACAGATATAACCTTGTAATTCTATTACAAAATATATGAAAGCTTCAGTTGACCAAAGCCATGTTGGGCAATGGAAGGCAATAATTATGGGTTTATCTTGTGATGGCCGTGGCATTTGGAAGATTGTGGTTTGGAATGGAAGAGGAGTAAACAATAAAGATTGTTATTTATTTATTGTTTTTATTTCAATAAATAAAGTGAAAGAATAATAATTATGGAAGTAAAAGAAATCAGTGGCACAACTTCCCTCCAGATGTTGTGGGTGTTCCACCACTGGGAGTTTTAAGAAGTGAGTTTTAAGAAGCCATTTATCTGGCATTATACAGGGTCTACTGCTTAAGCAAGCAGTTGAATACCCCCAAGCTCCTTCTAACTCTGTTATTCTCTATTGATTCTGTATAAAGAAAGAAAGAATGTAATCCAACTGAATGAAGTCTGGATCTTCTGAATTGGAGTCAATATGAATACATGCAGGACAGTAAAGGTGTAGGTTTAATTATGAATGCAGTGGCTAAAATTGTGTCAGAAAATATAATTGAGTGTTACTTAAGTTATGGTGGATGTTTTTAAAAGTATATTGGTAATAATTCAAATTATACACATTCTAGAGGACAGAAACCGGGTAAGTTTGAAGAAAAATATTTTGTATGAATGCAATCTTGGGGGAAATATTGTGATGTGAATGGTTAGAAATGGAAACAAGAAAATCGTATGAAAAGCGCTACTGAGCCATTTGGGATTAAAATGAGAATAAGAATAGTGATTGCTTGGTGAGTATCTTATTTGAAAGTAAATCTGTTGGCTTTAAATAAAGAGCATAACCATAAGTATTTATATGTATTCATGCAACTATGTAAATATAAGCCTCCCAACAGAATGAATGGAAATTAGATACCAGAAAAGAAGAGGTGAGTGCTGTAAAATGAATTAAGATGGAGTTCCACTTTTATGCATGAAATTATGCTAATAGAAAGTTTGAAAAATGCTTGGTAAGAATGATGGAAACGGAAGGGACTGTGAATAAGAAAAAATACATATAAGAGTGCTACAAAAAACGGAATGAGAGAAAGATATGTATATGGAGTGGGGGGACTCCTGTTTCAAAGAATGCTATCAAACTTTCCACTTCGTTATTGGGCATCTCGGGAGAAATTCAGTGAGAAGTGATCACTTAAGTATGGGTTTTTAAAAAAAGAAAATACAACATTAAGCATGAATGGGGTCTGAATTAATGTGGATTGAATATTAAGTAAATTATTACTAAAGAACTATGTTGATGGTTCAGTTATACAAAGAAAAGTAAGGATAGCACCCCTTATGACTCATTCTATTCATTCTTTTTTCAAATTAATTCAAGAACGAATAGAGCATAAAATTTATAATTGGAGGGAGTTAGTGAGATCTTGCAAAAGAAAGAAATGAGAAATTTAAAATGCAAAAGACAGTGTGTTGACATGCTAGAAGCAAAAATGGTTTGCAAGTTTAGAAGTGTATGGAAAGGTATATCAATTGTTGTTAGTTGAGAAGTCGTGTCCGACCCAACTTAACTCCATGAACAACATTCCTCCAGGCCTTCCTGTCCTCCACCATCCCCCAGAGTCCATTTAAGCTCACACTAACTGCTTCAGTGGCTCCAGCCAGCCACCTCATTCTCTGTCGTCCCTTTCTTCTTTTGCCCTCAATCTTTCCCAGCATTAGGCTCTTCTCCAGTGAG
>JANHFR010003585.1:175182-190487 GCA_032468015.1 Mimophis mahfalensis
AAATAAAAATCTTGGTAAAATGTTCATCTTCACAGCAGCTATTCTACCAAGAAATGATAACCTCAGTTTTTCCCAATTTACCATCTCTCTCTGTATCATTTGCCATAGCGGGACATAATTATTTTTATATAACTTTGTATTCGAACTTGCCATATAAACCCCTAAGTATTTAAATGAAATCGACTTTGACACCCCTGCCCTAGACTGATGTTGAATAAAGGTCTGTAAAATCTTTTTCAATTTTTCAGTCAACATTGTACTAAAAAGTTTATAATCATTTAACGAGATTCGTCCATAATTTTTTGTTAGAGACCCATCCTGATTTTCTTTTAGCAATAAAGCTATTCTTTCCAAGACTGAGGCATTGTAGAGTCCTGTCAAGTAATGTTCATTGTATCCTTCAGTGGTTGTAAGAATTGTCTTTAAAGCATTTATAATTGTGATTCGAGAGTCCATCCAACCTAGCCCTTTATCTATTTTTATCTTTTTAATGGTGTTAAAATGATATTTTAAACATTGTTATAGGTTCATTCATGGTTTGTCTTTGAGCTTGTGAAAGTTTTGGTAATTGTTGCTTTTGTAGATTCCCCCCCCCCCCCCAATCTACTTCCTGTTTCCCTTTTGATGAGATAAATATGATAGCTGTTTCCTAGGCAGACATGTATTCAACTATGTATTCTAATTATATTTCTTAGATATGAATGCTAAGATTTTAATAGCTGCCTTAGTCTGTAGATTACAGCTTATTCTTTATCATGCACACAGCCCAGGCTAGATTTATACAAGAATTTCAAGCTTCTGACATAATCAGGTTTTTAATTATGTTTCTGCTGTATGACAAAATAAATAGAGTCTAACAGCTATAATTTATTTGGATGCTGAGAAAGCCTTTTATATGTCTTGATTTTTAGCATGATGATGTTACTTAATTTGGGTAATGAAATATCTGCAAGAAAACAACCAAGCTTAGAGAGTACCAAAGACCCATTTGATTTTTGGCTTAATTTCTGAGCTAGATTTTTCTTCTAGTTTCCTCAATAACAAATGGAAGGCCGGGGAGATGTGGTTGTTTTAAAAATCCATTAATGAGGGAAATCCTGAAAGCTGTGGCGTCAGGATGATGTGTAGAACTGTGGCTGCTTTAAAAGTTACTGTGTTCACTTACGGTCAAAAGCACTTCCTAATATTTTTGGTGTACAGCTCTGAAATATATATTGTGGACCCTTTTATCAACAAAAAGCCTCCACTGAGATGCAAACCTTTTTGAGTAAATTGATTATTTCATAGTATATTATTTCAGATCGACTCATTCTTTGTTAGTTCGATTTATCAGAGCATTTCTTGGCGATGTGTTCAGTTCAAACATAAGTTGTTTTGTCCAGAAGCCATTGCTATCTCTTTTTTAAATAATAATTTCATTAAAAATTACAATTAAACTAACAAAAACTAATGCAAACTAAAGGATAAATGAAAAAGTAGTGCAGAAAATTAAAAATAGAACGGAAAGAAAAGTAAGAACTATAATAAAGGAAATGAGAAGAAATATATACGGAAATGAGTTTTCCCTTCACGAGAGTAAGTACAAACAATTTGAGTGACTTATCACCTTCTCTTAAAATGCAGCAAATAATCATATCCCATCTCTTATCTATAAATAAATTCTTAAAACCTTGTCATTCAGTCCTGATTGGCAAAAGTCTAATAAGATAACAGCATATCTATTTTAACCTTGATCAAATAAAACAAGTTTATTTTTATTCCTTTTTCTTTTAACAATCTTGATCTTTAATCCTTTCAAATAATGTCATAAAACTTTATTTCTTTTCATTTTTTCTTTGTCTCTTCTCACAAAATTTCTTAAAGCTTGAACAAATCCCTTTCGTAAATCCCAAACAGGAAGATTATCTACCTCATTCTTTGTTGAGTGCCAGTCTATTCCTCGTCATAGGGAATGTTCAAAATGGCCGGTTGCAATTGCCTTGCTGATGGAGATTCTATTCAGGAATTGGAACAGGGATTCTTGTGGTCAGGGCAGGTCTTCCTATTGTCACCTTTGGGGCTGAAATTGACTTCTGTTAATCTAATTTTGTATTAATTACCACGTTAAACACATATATATCTTATCTATACCTCTAGTATTTGAAAATGATCAAAAACTACAAATTTAATATACAGGTAATAATAACTATGGATAAGTGATTAATACATACACCGTTGGAAAGAAGACTGTATACAAGATCTGCAGCAACACCTTGCTTATCAAAAATTTATTTTGAGCATTATCAAAATTATAATGATGTGTTAATGTATGTTAACATTAAGTAATGTACATTGTGTTTCCATTAAAAAATAAAACTATCCAAATGCAATAATAGTGAAGCAATAACATGGTCTGGTGTTTTATGTAAATCAGTTGGGTTGTCTGTATTCATACCATGATTTATTTCTACCATTTACCCTAAATAAGTCAATGTAGAGCTAACATTTCTACACCTTTTCTGTGCTCTTTGATGGTTACTTATTAATCTGTTTATTATAATTTCATGCCAGCTAAGGCACAAATGCCACTCAGTTTCTTCATTAAATATTCCATTCCATTTTGGAGGTTTTGTAGAAACAAAATTATAACATTAACAAAAGCTCTCAGGTCATATGTTTCCTTTTTTTAATCTTTACACTTAATATTTTGTTTTAATCTTTTCTGTTGTCTCTATTTAAAACCTCCAAGACTAAAATAAAAAGCGAAGGAGGCAAAGGACATCCTTGTCTCATGTCGTTTTGAATCTCATACTGCTTGGGCAAATGTCCATTAACGAATTTGCTGAGATCCATAAATCTCAGCTGGTATGGAATGGAATCTCAACTATACTGGAATGGTGTAAAGATTGTAAGTACATGTCACATGACCGTGAGGATGCTGCAACACTTGTAAGCTTGGGAACTAGTCATAAGTGACTTTTTTTAAGTACCGTTGTAACTTCTAGTGGTTGCTAAACAAATAATTGTAAGTCGAGGACTACTTGAAAAGACTGACATTATGAAAACAAATAGTTCCAGTATTCCTTTAAAGATAAATGTATGCCCATTTACCAGGAAAAAAATATTGGAACAGGTTGCATAAGGCAGCTCTGGAAGAGACCAGACAATTGCTGAGAATGTATAAAGTAGGGGTTCTCAACCTGTGGGTTGGGACCCCTTTGGGGGTCGAACGACCCTTTCCCAGGGGTCGCCTAAGACCATTGGAAAACTCATATTTCAATACAAATACAGGTGTATGTGAAAAAAAATTTACAGTTGGGGGTCACCACAACATGAGGAACTGTATTAAATGGTCGCGGCATTAGGAAGGTTGAGAACCACTGGTATAAAGGCAGTCATACGTGTTGGGTGTCTCTGAGGAATCAAAAGACCCTACAAAAAAGGTACTAGAGAAAGACATTCCTTCATGCCAGTCCCAGGATTGGTACCAGTGTCTGTCTGTATTGGTAGGTCCTGTTTCTGGGATTCCTGCTAACACATACTGATTCATTCTCATTTTGTTTTGACCTGCTCTTGGAGGAGGCACCATGGATATTTAGCCTTAACAATGTAAGCAAGCTCTAGTAGGTTAAACAATCCAGTCTAGTGCTGGATTCTTTTTCCAAAGGTTACCATTCTGTCCCTCCAGCCGCTGATATATTTTCTTGGGAATCTTTCCTAAGGGACTTCGTCAAGCATCTTTTGAAAGTAAACAGTAACTTCTGGATCACCTATATCCATGCCCCATACAAGGAATTAATAACATGCTATCACATCACTCACTGCACCTCTAAATATTGCCTACAGATTCTCGAAATAACTTTTTAAAAGTCCAAATATTTGAAATATTTTTTCCTAATGATTTGCTTTAAATAGGTATTACATTTTATTTTGCCTTACTCTCTGCAGCTCTTCTTAATATGAATGTTGCCTTGACCACTTTGGAAATCTCTGCAAATGATGCTATAAAATATTTTAATATTTTTATTAGAACATCAGTACTTTCATACTTTATTTCTGTAATATTCTCAAATAGTTCTTCCCTGGATTCCCAATTTGAATATATAACTACTGGCTGGTACATCCAATCTACTTCCGTAATAAAGACAGGTGCAAAGTATCATTAAGTATCTCTGAAAAGTCCTTATCCTTCCCTAATAATTCTTTGTACTCCAATGAATACACTGCCTTATGCAAGCATATGTTAAACTCACATTTTCTCACCGAAACAATCTTTTTACCATTTCTTCGATACCACTGGATTAGGTATACTTATTTCATTGCTTGCTGTGGAGATGCAAGCTGAGCTTCAAATGTGGTTTTCAGTAATCCCAAATATTCTGGATAGATGTGTTCTTCCTGTTTGGAAACATTCATCTTCTGAAATTCAGTGCAATTATTGGACTTTGTGGGAATTTTCCACATTGAATTCTTTTAATAGTTTTTGTTTATGGGTTTGTTTCTGTTTTGCATTTAAGTAACATCACCATTACTTTTGATCATACCTTTCTGCATATGCAGTGTGTATATTTGATATGTAATACAACAGTGGTTTTTTTTTAGATTTGGAACTGTTTGTATACTTAAATCTGTCCTTTGAAAATGTACAAAATGCACATAAACAAAAATTAAACACAGTCAAATGTTTTGCTGGTTAAAAAGTCATTTTCAGATTTTTAACATGAGTATTTTATCTTAAAAATTTCTCTAGAGGGAGTAATATCATTAATACATTTAAAATTGTGCCATTCATATTAGAAAATATACTTTGCAAGACCACAAACCCAGACTAATTGATTTCTGCACACAAAAAACTTGGAGGGAATGACAAAATATTTTAGCATAATAGAGAAGAGTTCATTGAACCTAGTCTTCACTACAACACAATGATCTATTAAAATGTAATGAAGGAATAGCAGGGACTAAATTCTGTCAACTGAATTCTGGTGATTTGTGATACAGCATACTCTGTATCACAAATGTGTTGTGTTGGTAATCCATATTCCTATGTAGTGACAGGGTTCTGTTTGGATAGATCACAAGATTCCTGTGAAATTTATAGTGAACTAGCTGATAACCTGGCTTTGCCTGGGTATTTATGACAATGTATTCCAGCATTCCTTGCCCAATTTGCATGCCTTTCCTCTATTGGCTGGAGAGCCTCCAATTTGCATGCCTTTCCTGGTAACCGTCTACACATGCTCAGTAGAGCTTGGCTGTGAAATGTCAGTGGGGTGTCCACTTTGGCACCCTTTTTTCAGGGGGGAAAGCCACAGAGGCATTTGTGACCTCCCTCCCAGTGTTTGTCTTCGGAGTGTGAGGTATGTACCTGGCAAGTTTGGGGCATACCCATGAACACCGGCACCAAACACTTCTCTTTTATAGATATAGATTTGTCTGAAAACAAAAATAAGGCATCTTCTGCCGAAAAAGAAAAGTAAGAGGATAACTTTCTGTCTTCCCAGGGAACATGAGAAAGAGGTACAAAATCGGAAAAGAGGCAAGCGACCCAGAGGCAGACCAAGAAAAAATGTTGTAAGTAATGATGATTTATAGGCCTCATTGAAATTACAGTCACGGAGACAGTCTTGCTTGTAGATAGCTGGAGTTCACCTGCTATGGTGCCTGGTAATCTCTTGTCCAAGTGATTTTTATCACGTGGAGTCAATATTTATTCATCATTGTCAACATCTAATTTTACTTAGGAAAACACAAGTCTGTAACAAGAAACTTTTACATATTGAAATACAGTAAGCCAATTATAAAAGCAAATTCTGTTGGCTTTGAAAAGTAAACTGTTACCCAGGCAGAAAATTGATTATGTAAATCTTATTTCAGAGAGTACAGTTTCGGCAAGATTATTGAATAAGTGGGCCATATTCATGTTGCTGTCATTCTGTTTTGTCTGTATTTAAAGGAACCTGAAGCTCCCTCCAAGAGCAAATCCAGCAGCTCTTCCTCCTCCACCTCCTCTTCAACTTCCTCTTCCGAGGAGGAGGAGGATGAAAGTGACCTTGAGACAAAGAGAAGTCAACGGAACAGGGAAAGTCACCCAGTGCCTCAAAAAAAAGCTCAGATTTTGGTTGCCAAACCTGAAAGCAAGGACTCCGCTAGGAAGAAACGTGGGCGGAAGCCACGGCCTCCTGAGCAGAAGGCAGCCAAGAGGACAGTCAACCTAACCAAGGTGCTTAAAACAAACAGGAAGGAGCTGGGAGGGGCAGGGGTGTCCAAATTGGCAAGCAAGATGCAGCCACCACACAATGCTCAAAGCTCCGGCATTGCCATGCTTAAATCCCACATGAAGGAAGCACAAGGTGCCTTCGGTGGCTTTTGTTCTGGAGCATCCTCCAATGAAAACCTCTCCAGCCTAGTGAAGAATACTAACATGGGAAGCCCAAACTGCGGTATCAGCTGGCAAAGCTCCATTGTCCATTACATGAGTAGGATGTCCCAGAACCAGAGCTCCGCAGATGCCTCTGCGGTGGGACGACTGACTCTGAAGTCAGCTATGTCCTGCAAGAACAGCCTAGGTTTGGATCTAAAACTGAAAAACCAGAAAGGTTCTGGGAACCTGGAATTGACTGTGCAGGGATCCAAAGTGACCAAGAGACCGAGCGGCGGTTCCTTGGGGGAACAAAAGGCAGGGAATTTGCACAACGGCAACAAAGTTCCTTCTGGGTCTCCCAGCAGCCAGCCAGCTTGCAACCAAGAGCTCAACCTACAAGCTTTAAACCTGCAAAGCGTGAAGAATGGGCCAAACTCCGCCGGCAGTAGCCATATTTCTCACCATGGCTGCGGGGCAGTTGGCAAAGGCAGCGGCAACAGTTTAGCGACAAAGTCAAGCGCGTCCAAGGGCAGCGGGCCTGGGAGCAGCCAGAACATCGCCAACATGGGGGCACCATCACCAGATGCAGATGCTTGCAAAGGTGAGAAACCGGCACAAAGAGCAGCTATTAGTGAGAGAGAGGGAGCTACCAAGAGTAACACCACCTGTGCCCAGGAGGGATGCCCCACAAAAGACAAGACTTCCGGTGTGTCGGAAGGGAGCACCGGAGAAGAGACTAGCTCCGATTCTGACAGAGATTCTGCTTCTTTCCCTGGAGCAGACCAGAATACGTCTGTT
The DNA here is from genome assembly GCA_032468015.1 of Mimophis mahfalensis. NCBI lineage: Eukaryota > Metazoa > Chordata > Lepidosauria > Squamata > Mimophis > Mimophis mahfalensis. The sequence continues at coordinate 182,324 of JANHFR010003585.1, forward strand.
TCCATCCAGACAAACCAAGACTGGAAACCTACCCGGAGTCTTATTGAACATGTTTTTGTCACAGATGTGACAGCTAATTTGATCACAGTAACTGTTAAGGAGTCTCCGACAAGTGTGGGCTTTTTTAACCTAAGACCTTATTGAGCTCCAAGGCAGATAAGCATTCTTCCTCCGTCTCATTAGACTCTCCCTTTACTGTCCCCTTGGATATTAGAAGGAGAAACAAACCACCATAGTTAGCAACCAGAGAAATACGGTTAGGGGCTCTTTTTCAAGAGTCTTGGCTTTACTCATGTTACTCGCCAATACAGAAGAGTGTATTGAAAACTCCCAACTCCATGCTTTGCTTTACTTGAACACTTTAGCTATATGATTCGAAAGACCGGAGGATTTTAACATTCAAGAGAATAAATATATGCCGGTGTATATATATTCATTCTCCTGAATAAGTTCTCTAAGAAAAATAGTTCCTTATTTTTCTTCCAAATAATGAAGTTTCAACACTTCCCAGCTCTTAGAACAAATTACGTTAGCTTAAAAATTTGTGAACAAATCTATATTTAGATTACCTGCCAAGCACCATATAAAAAGTTTGTTCTAAGGGAGTGTATGCTAGACATACTTCCAACTTGCTTTGGAAACTAGAGGGTATGAATTATAAGATAGCATTGGTGTGGAGCTGGGACTAACAGCGATCAAGTGAGTGTGGTTGAGGTTGAGCACTGATCTCTAGAAACTTCAGAAGTAGCAATTAACTTGTTTGGACTAGTGTCTCAAAAACTTGCGAAGAAAGTATGCTTTTCATTCTGCCAAATATACCAGCAGATATAGGAAACCAACCTTGGAGAACTGCAGAACAATGTTCTCAAGAACTTGAAAAGACAATATGTTTTTCAATTTGCCAAATGTCAGCAGATGTCTTTCCGAGGAGAATGCTGTCTCATTTTTAACATCTGGGTGTACATGAGTGTACACATACATATGGAATTCAGGAGGTTTTTACACATTGGAAAATTCTATATGGAAACCAGTTCCATGTAAAATGTGACGTGTGTAAATCGTTGCTTAAATAAGCCATGTCTTCTGAGAAATTGCTACGTGCTTATATGGTTGAAATCACTTGTGGGTCCCCAACATGTTCATGTACACATGCACACATATACACATTTTGTATGCTATTGCTTACACAGAAGAAACGGAAAGGAAGCAAAATTAGAGATTTTGCTGATGTCGATATTTTATAAGCATAAGATGCCTTATAATATGAGATGAAATACTATTGATGTGTGCGGTTCAAATTGAGTTGAGAATCTTTGGAGCTAGAAAGCAGGTTTTTGAGGTTTCTATGCAATTGATATATTTCTGTAGTCCTGAATGCTCTCTTGAGTTTGGAGTTTGGCTGTTTCCTCGCAGACATTTCCTTACCAAACTAGGTAACGTCATCAGTGCAAACATCAGAGTCACTAGCACGGATTATGTAGTCAGAGAATGAAACAACTGCAAGCAAACAACCAAGCTCAGAGGGCATCTAGGACTCCACAATTCAACCCTGAGGTACAAATATTCTGTTGGTTGCTTTCTATTTAATCTTACTTGCAATAGTTACAAAATAAATATTGCAGATGACAAGATAACATTGTGATACAAACTGCCATTTACTTTTATTTGATCTCTATGCATGTCTTGTACCTCTCAATTAAATTCTGATACGGGGCATCACTACAGGGCAGAAAGGATTGAAATTTCTCTTTGCTTGATTCTTCCAGCAGGGGTTGGCTTTATCATTACCTTGACCAGGAAGGTAATGTATGAAACCACAGAGGATAGACTAGAATGAAAATGTCCTAAAAGCTATGTTCATTTTAGACTACCTTCTTTCTTAAGTGATGATTCGAGTTAGGTTTCTGTTGTTTCACTCAGAACAGGTGCTTCCTGCTGGTCAAGAGCCATGGTTTGGGCAGCGCTTAGCTTGGTCAAGTCCATTGACAGCCAAGCTCTGTCAGAATTTGACTGTGTTCTAATAGTGTGATTCTAAGTCCCCATACTCCTAGCACATCCAGTAAAAAGAATTGGAAACGGAATGTTAAATTGATAAGGAATTTTATTGAAATGGGTATTTTTGCAGCTTTCAAAGTCATAAAGTCCATAATGTTGCACCACTGTTTTATCAGACCCATTCCAAGGTTAAGCAATGCAAAGTTTTTGTTCGAAACTCTTGTGTTGAGACCACAGTTTAGTTTGTTGGGTGTATGTTGGGATGCAACTCAGCAAATGGTTTCCAGACTTTTGGATCATTTGAAGCAGTGGCTTAGCCTACTACTTTCCTTGCTCGTACTGTAGTTTCTCTTTTATATTGCTGAATCTTTGCGCTGCTGCCCTACGAGCAAGCGAAGCTAAGAAAAGGCAAGACAGCAAATTTATCAGGGATAAAGCATTGCTCATGCTTACGTTAGCTAATATGATTTTGTTGAAAACGTTTGATATGGAAGCTTATCTTTTTCACCAAAGTTTACTCACATAAAAAACAATTCCAAGGAAGTCGATGAGATTTGGTTCCATGGAGCTGTAATTTAAATTTGATATGCCACGTTATGATAGTGCACCCCGAATGAGTCTTCTGCAAACACGGCTTCTAGTTCCTTAAGCTTACTCCTCTTGATGTGCCCTGCTGCTGAATAAGGCGACAGAAGTGGAGCCAGGATTTTCCAAAGGGCCTACAGCTAAGTAGAATACCTCCAAGGGCCAGGCGTCAGACTTAATACAATGTTTTTCAGGAAGCATTTTTATATAACCCTCCTGGTTTGAATCCTGGGCTGCCTGGGGTCTGAGTTCACCATATTTGTTCCAGCTCACCATATTAGTTCCAAAAATATTCTTTGTTTAGATTAGAGGGGGGGTGGAATCTCCTGTGAGAATGTGACTTGTTATAGTGTAAAAGAAACCATCCAGGGGCTATATTACAAACACCCTGACAGATAGCATAAGAAAACAAGGCATTTGTTCTGAATCGTAGATTTGTATGACTTTTTCAGTGCTTTTAATCAGATGCCCTCTTTTCTCCCTTGTTCTCCATTGCAGTTAGTGCAGTACTCTATGTAAATTGTGTATTCCTCTGAGTCAGATTACACAATTCCCTTTTTCTTTTTTCTTTCTTTTCTGTAAGTCTCCCTACCTCAACCACTAATCTTCTTAGCGTGCCCAACATTATCTAGGGGCTTCTGTCCACTTTTCATTGTGTAATATTGAAGGGGCCACCTTAGTCAATCCTTTAAATGCCTTTTGGTAAAACCTGCCAAATTTAGATAGCCCAGATAATGCCCGGAGGAAGATAAGTTGCCTGTGTTCTTTGTAGCAATCGGTACATCCCAACTCGGATGAGAATGCTTGCCTGTCTCCGTTTTTTTGTTATGCATCTCCTGTTGGAGCTGTCCTTGGCTAAATTCTTTTTAACTTCTATCGTGTGCCTTTTAATTCTGTGTGTATGTTGACAATATTTTGATAATTCTGCCAAAGTAGATGTTTCTGTGGAGAACTAAGATTCTGGAGCTGAGTCAGAGGAGGAGGATACACAGCAATTCGGTTAAATGAAGTTAGTTTCCTATTAGACCCCGCTGTACCCTTTGTTGTAGAAGCTATTGTCTTTTCCCAAGGAAGAAAATTCCATTAAAATATTGGCAAATATTGCTTATGGACTTGAAGAATTCAGTGGCTTCGGAAATGGGAGTTCCTTCCACAAAGCCCTGTTGTCCCCAATCCAATTTCTCAGGTCCTTGTTATGTTGTCTATGTACACATACAGATGCACCTGTGTTACTTTGCTTTTTGCAGGACTACTGCTGCTGTTAGCCTACATGCAATATTGTCTTGTTGTTCTTTAAGTTTTGCAAGTTGCTTCTTCTATTTTCCATACTCATTTTTTCTCAGACTGTGATCTATAATGTGTAACCATTTCCTCTCACGGAGAAACATTCCTTCCTTTTTTCCCCTGATCTCTGTTACAGATCCTTAATTCTGCTTTTTGGCCAGCTCCATTTAAAACAAGCTTCTTTTTCTCATCTCCAGCTTGTTTGGAAAACTGAAATGTTGCTGTCTCTCAGAAGCTCAAATGCTGTTGTGCCTTTTGGTTCACCAGCCATTTCGGTTCCAAAGTCTAAAGTCCTGAATACCTACCTGAATGAGCAAGTTGGCATACCTTAGTTGTATATTGCACATGCAACTGAATTCCAAAACAACAACTAACCTTGTGTAAGCAGGTGGTGCATGTGAGTTCTCTAGTTAAGGACTCAGTTTTATCAGTAATGGGTAGACAACTGAACTTGATGATAATCACTGCTCTTTTTTTATTCTTACATGTTTTTCTTAGGCTTGTTGCTCTGCTTCTTCTGTGCGTGTTTTATCTATGTAACAAATTGCTTTTAAAAGTTCTGTTGCTACTATTCTACATTTTAAAACTTATTATAACAGGTGCGTTACCGCATTAATCAGGTAAATATTCTTGTTTTGGAGTAACTTAGTTACTCAGTTTACACTGAGCAAAAAGTGTTCAGTTTAGCCTCGTGATTAACATTAATAACGGCAGTACCAAAAACTGAAGGGGAACAGAGTTACTTTATATTGCAGTGTTTCTGCTACTCCAATAAATATTCACTCCATTCTGCTCCGAGCTCAGCAAAACGCCTTTGCAAGAGATTCCTAAGAATCGGCTCAGTGTTTCTTGCAATGCGTGTCAACCACTGTATGTTCCATTTTTTAAAAAAGCCAAATAGTTCTTGTATGACATTTTCTAATTGCTTTAACTGGAGTTGCTTCTTTGCTTTTATACTAAGAGAACAAAAGTTGGGGATGTTATTACCCTGGGAAAGCTTAGCTTCTTTGTTTGACTGGGACAGACTTTCCAGGCAGAATATTAAATAAGTCTGACAGCAGTGTCTGTCCACTGATCTCACTGTGCGTTCACTGCTGCCCTGGGGTTTATTTGTTTGACCCTGGCTGTGTAGCTTGCTTGGTTCTGTTGTGTGATGTCTATCTCCCCGTTTTCTTGCCACTTACTCTAGTTTAGACTTGAGATTACTTTTCTGTTTGTTTTGTTTCTTTAATTTATTTCCCAGCTTCAAAACTTTTTAGACTACATTATGCTGGAGAGTTTTTGTATAACTTTCAATTCTCTGTTTTAGTATCAATAAATATTTTTTTAACTTAACTATGGCTTGTTCTGCCTCATTTGGATAGTCTTTTCACCCCTAAACCTAATCTTAAGAATTCATTTGTAACGTATTTTACTGACAATGCAATCTTATACATGTTTAATAAAATTGCACTGTATATTATATGGGTTTCGTTTCCAAACTTCTGCATATAATTTCAGCTTAAAGACTATTTAAGTTCACCAATATAAAAATACCTGCTGATACAGGCTTCAGAAGTAGTAGATGAGAAAAAAGAAACATTGGAGGCTTGAATCAGCAGTTCTGAAGATCTTGAGCAATTATTAAAGCGTATAGCCACTGATGCAATAGCATATTTATTTATTTATTGAATTTCTATACCGCCCTTTCCCTGGGGACTCAGGGTGGTTTACAAGGCATTAAAAGCAACAATTATAAAATTAAATAAAATTAAATTATAACATATACTGTAGTTCTCTTAGAGGATTTTCACTCCTTAATACAACTCCTCTCCCCCAAAAATCTAAAATAATAGGATTGGGATGTGCTCAATGCAGTTTGTTTTATCCTTACTTTGTGGTGTTATATGAAATTTCAGTACTGAGCTGATAATTTTTCACAAACCTTGCAAAAAGTTGTATGGCCTTTTCTGCAGCACACAAGGAACTACCAAATATCCATAGTGGATTTAAAAAAAAGTTTCAAGCAATAATTTTGCCCCTGGTTATGTAGATTATGGGTCTTTTTTGTTATAATTTGTAGCTGGCATTAATCTTAAAGGTAGACCAACACTGAATTAGAATACTTCACAATCAGAAATATTTACACTGTCCTTTATTCTTTATTCAATGTTGTGTATTTGTACACACCTGTCCTTGGGATTAGGAACTGTTTAATTACACCATAAAAAAGAAACACAAATAATCTTCTGAGGAGGAATGTAGTGTAAAAGTTCAGGGGAATGAAATATGAAACCCACCTTGTTTCATTTAGAGTCTTTATCTTAGGCCTTTTGAATAGTTCACCATACTTCAGTTAAGCTAATGAAGACCTGATCTAATTGACTTGCATTACTTTAACGAAGTTAGAGATGGTTAATGAAGTTAAATTTCTAATGGCATCTTGCTCTCTATACAAGAGCAGTTCCTTGCAGTACATTTTCCTAGATTAACATATGTGCAAATTATTTAGAATAATATTTTTTTAAATTTTTTGTTTGCCCCGTCTTGCCCCCAGGATATTTCTATTCTAACACCCTTCACTGTTTCCTTTCTCATGGGTAATTTTGGCTGGAAAAATGATAACAGCCCGTGGATTCTGGAAGGCTGATTATAGTGTAGGAAGCAAAATAAAGAACACTAATAAACCGGGATGGCAAAGAATCACTGCACGCGTCGACTTTAACTTAAAATATGCTATGATGAAGCCCTGAACGCAGCAGGGCTCTTCAAAATGCTGGTAGATTAATCGACTTCAAATGTTCCTGGGCAGTGGAACAACACCCCTGCAAAATTCAAATTCGGAACTGATAAACGCAGCCGGGGCAGCTTTGTTCTGCTTTTCACTTTTCCTCCAAATTCCGGGTCCTTTCCGAGACTTGGCTTGCTTAAGATCGACCTTGGAAGGATTTCCTTCGGTCGCGGGTGTCCAGTCCAGCCTGACTTCCTGGTAGTAGGGCAACGTCATCAAGTCACCCCTAGTGGCCGGCTTAGGGTAGTACACCCGGTATGGATTTTCTGATATCTCTCAGCTACGGCAGTCAGCCGCCTGAGGCTCCGATAGCCACAGCGTGTGGAGCAGCCACGCGGTTTTTCCCAGGGGGGGCTACCCCTGGGTGGACAGCAGGACAAGATGCAAGGGGTGGATGAAGCACCATCTTTCCTCCGCCGCCTCTTTCCTTCCCCCGTTCCCATCGGGAAAAATCACACCGCGCAAGGAGCTGGCACCGTCCTGGAGGCTTTGGAACCGCAAAGATTTGCTGCAAAAGCCTCGGGACACACAATGACGCGTCGCTCACGTGGAAGGTTTTGCAAACCTGGCTCCGGCGGTTCCTTCGAGGAACTGGAGCGCGCACCTCCGGGCTTTATGGGAGGAGGCGTGATCTCAAGCCAGTGACTGCAAGCCGTTAGCTTCGGGTGCTCCAAGCTTTAGCAGAGGGACCGGCGGGGGGATGCTGGGCGTTGTATTCCCCTGCCTCTGGAGGGCGGCTGCTTTGGAGGCTTTGTCTTTGTCGTTGTCCTCATCCGTACAAAACTTGGGGTTCCGTGTCTCTCCCGTTCCTTCGCTATCGGAACTGTTAATGATTTTGGAAGCGATATCTGGACTGAGTAGGGAAACCTGTCCGTCCACTTCCCCTTTTACAGCTGGGGGTCGCTGTTTCGAGGCAGACGTCGGGCGCAATCCAGCAGTCCTTTAAAAAGGCTGAAGCTGCTCTAAATCCTCTCTAGGGAGAACCCCGGACAGCCCTCCCGGGGCCCAAAACAGGCAGGGAGGAGGGGATGGCCTGGCCCCCTTCCCTTCACAAAAGTCACTTGAATTGCAGTTTCATTCATTCGGATTAATCCCGAGCAGGGTAGGGTCAAGCATTACGATGGCTAAGTAGTCAATGGGTACCCACCTTCGTTCGCCCTCTCGTGTGAACTTGTTACCGCGTGGGTCCGTTCATATTTATTTGAACGACACCCCCGCGAACCAAACTACGTGTTTAGCCCGAGCTAAGAATAGTTGCCTACGAATAAACGTGCCTGCGGATCGTCTGAGGCTGCAGTCCTGAATTCTGAAAAAATATTAAGGGCGGGTGGCAAGAGCTTTCGCTGGGACTCCACGCCCAGCAAAGCTTGCCCGGGTTGCCAGACCCGTGCTCCGCCGTTTTTTAAAGATCAAGGGCTCTTTTCTATTCTTGATTGATCGGTTCACTTTCCCCAAATCACTGTTTCTCAACCATGGCAGTTTGAAGATGCGTGGACTTCAACTCCCAGAATTCCCCAGCCAGCAACGCTG
>JANHFR010003585.1:242231-252295 GCA_032468015.1 Mimophis mahfalensis
CGGGGAATCCCCTGGGATTCCCCGAAGTCTAGGCGATCAATGGAGCGCACTGGGGTTTGGGGAGGAGGGAGGGGAGGACCCCAGTGTGCTCTGTTGCAGGAGGACTGCCAAAGCCCAGGTGATCACGGAGCACACTGGGAGGAGGAGGAGGAGGGAGGAAGGGGAGGAAATCCTCCCCTGTCCCCTTCCTCTCAGCGCGTTCCATTGATCACCTGGGCTTCGGCAATCCTCCGCCCCGCTTGGAATAGTGCAGGTGTGCATGTGCAGGCGTGTGGGGGAGTGCCTCAGAGAAAATACCGGAAATTTTAAAAAAATATGGAACAGGGCCAGAAAAGAGAAGAAAAAAAGGGATTTCCTGGCCAATCCGGGAAACTTGACAGCTATGTATTTTATAGTCATAAGTAATATTGACTGATAGGTTAAAGATTTTACAGATTTTTATCTACAACGACTAATGTGGATTTTTACCCAAAAGGCAATTAAGAAAATAGTACAAGAATTGATTAGATATAATAGAGTATTTACAGCAACACAATGAGAAGCAAGCAGAACAGATTTTTCTGGATGCAGAGAAGGCCTTTGATAATTTGAATTGGTCCTATATGGACTTCAGGGTTTTATTCAAGAGGTTAAGCTGATATATATACATCTCAGAGGGTAGCTCAGTGGTTAAGATGCTGGGCTTGTTGGCTGGAAAGCAGGCAGCCCAGGTTTGAGATCCAAGTGCCGCATGACAGGGTGCGGTCCTGTCATCTTCCCAGCATTTGCCAATTTAGAAGTTCAAAAAGAATTCAGATGCAAGCCGATAAACACTGTCCCACTTCGGAAGGTAACAGTACTATGTGATGTCATCCTGGCCGCACGACCACGGGAAGGTATCTGGACAGCGTTGGCTCAATAGCCTTGAAATGGAGATGAGCACAGCCTCCTAAAGTCAGCAACGACTAGTGGAGTAAAATGTGCAAGGATTCCTTTATCTTTTTTTTAAAATACATCTCAAAAAGCACATATTGTTGTTAATGGTGATTTAACTAATCATGCAGTACAGAAAACGGCACAACAGGAATGTCCTTTGTTTTGTTTTTTTATTTTAGTTTTGGAAATGTTGAATAAAGCTATTACACCAGGATGATGAACTTCAGAGTTTGAACATTTAAAAGGTGGTTTACCGATTAAGGGCTTTTGCCAATGACTTAGCTTTGATTTTATAAAAGTTTTAGAAAGATATTGAACATTTAATGAAGATATTGAAGAATTTTGGCGCATTAGTTTTAAAATAAACAAAAACCAAAGATGTTTGTTTAAAAAATGAGTACACAAGAAAAAGAGATTTTGATGAAGATGGGTTTGAAATCGAGAAGAAGGTACTTGGGAGGATACATTGGCTGACATCAGTTGGGTTTGTTTATTAATAATAGGCATATCATTGGTATTGGTGGACTGATGATCAAATAATATGCTTTAATCAAGCTGAACCTACTATCAAGATTTGGCGATTCAGAATCAGAAGGACATATGTATCACATATGTATAGTTATAACTGAAAGAAAGGCTTAAATTGAACAAAAAACTTACAGGTTTGATTTTGTAAAAATGAGTTTGAATCTCTAATGTGTGGTAATGATGAGCATATCATTGTCAAAGTTTATAAATTGTTATCGAAACTGGATTTGGAGAATGAATACATGAAGCATTGCATGACTCAATGGGCAAATAATTTGGGTTATAATATAATGCTTGAACAATGGGAAAGCCTGGGGACCAAGGGTTTAAAATTTACATTGAATTACAATCTAAAAGTATTTTTTATAAAATGATGTACTATAGGTATTTACCACCTAATAAATTGTCAAAGAGGTACAAAGATATTTCAAATGTATGTTGGAAATATAAATATAAAAAGAAGGAACTTTTTACTACTCTTAGTGGACTTGTAACAAAGTAAAGAAATGCTGGGATAAAATGTGTTTTAAGGCAGGAGATTCTTAAAATGAATATAAAAATTAAACCAGAGTCATTTCTTTGATACATTTAATAGACAAAGAACACTGAAAAAAATGGGCCTTGCTGTTATATATGTTGACAGCAGCAAAAATGCTTCATGTACAAAAAAATTGGAAAAATACTCTAATTCGCACAAAGGGTGAATGACTGGAAAAACTGATGGAACTAGTAGAGATGGCTAAATTCACTGTTCTAATCAAAGAAAAGAACACATCCAATTTTATTTCTCTTTGGAAACCATTTCTGGATTTTGTGCTTAAGATGGAAAAAAATGAAAAATGAAACTTTAGCTTTGCATTTTGATGATGAGATAGGTTTGTTGTTATAGAAATGGTCAATACATAGTAAGTTGAATGACTTGTTCTTTTTTGTATACTATACTTTTCTTGGTGCCTTCAAGCCAGTCTCAACTCCTGGTGATTGCATGGAATAGGCCCTGCAGTTTTCTTGGCAAACTCTCAGCAGTGGCTTGTTATTGTCTCTTTCCTAGGACTTACCCAGCCAACATGGACAAGAACTCAAAGTCTCTCCATTTCTAGCCTAGTGCCACTACATCAAATTGGCTATCTGTATGCCTACAGCAATACAAGTATCTAGAGAGAGAGAAAATGCAGTTTAAAAATAATATAGCTGAACAGGGAAGTGATTCAATGGAAATTAAAACATGGTTTTGGAAATAGATGAAGAGAGTTAACCAAGGAACCTATAGCAGTGAATGGAATTAAGTCAGAAGTGTTGAAATTATTCATATAACACCAAATGAAGTACTGTAATGCTGAAGAATAACTTATAGATGTGCCTGCAAAAATAGTAATATGTTGGGGAACAGAATTGAAATATTGGGCTACAAATGTTGATGCCCCAGAAAACCTGATGACAGGGAAGTCCATAAATGCCTACAATTTAGGCATTTCAACTGCAGGGCATTTAGGCATTTTTGTAATTTAAGAAAACGTTTATGAAAATAAATGGAATAACTGTAGAAATGTTGAAATATGGTTTACTTATGGAATGTGGGTGAAAACTGCATCCACATTACACAATTGAAATTATTATTTAAGATTGGTATTCCCCTCTATAAAGGGAAGTTATCAAGAATGAATGCAAAGACAGCAAGTGACTCTTTCCTAAGGGATGCTTGGGAAGGTGTTGGGCAGAATTATGACTGAAAGAATACATGAGATAATAATGGGCAACTTCATATGACGTATTGTGTGTTTATGCTGAGGAAGGGCACATTCGTTGAGTTTAGCACATCACTGAGAAAAGTATTCAACACTGAGCAGAGAGTTGCCCTTACTGTTAGTTCTGCTGTGTTGTAGTGGTGGCTATTTTTGTGCTTGCCTAGACTCACTAATTAAGTCTGAGCAGGGGGGAATAGCTTCCATGCTCAAAGGAGAGCTAGAACCTGGATCTTTCTGCTCCTAGTATAGCACCATAACCACTCTACCACACTGGCTCTCAATGCTAAGCAGCGAGTTCCCTGAACTGTTTCCTGCGTCAATAGCTAACTGTATAAGTAGTGCATGTGATTATGTTAGACATGTTGGAGTTGTGGCTGGGTGGACTTAATGAGATCATCCAAAGAGAAGATTAGAAGTTTAAAAAAAGAAAAAGCAGCAAATATAGCAACAGATTGATATGGTAGAAGCAATTATGTTTAGCAAGCTAGAATAGAAAAATACATTGGTGAATGAAGTTGGTGTAAATGTGATTTAGGTATGCATTTTTTCATATCTTATGACTTAATTTATTTGCTTTTAACTTCTTATTCTTTGCATAACATCACTGATTGTAAAATAGCGAGTAATTGATGGGTATATCTGTGCCTATATAAAAGTGAATATCCAAAATACCTTGTTGTTGTTCAGTCACTAAGTCATGTCTTTCTGAACCAAAGAATGCCATGTCCCCCTGCTCTCCACTACCTCCTGGAGGTGTTTTTTTTCAAATTCATGTTCATTGTGTCAATGACATTATTTAACCATTTCATCCTTTGCTGTCTCCTTCTCCTTTTTCCTTCAATATAATTAGTTTAAAAAACTTAGTTTAACTATTACATAGAAAAAAATGCATTTACTGGCCAAGGCCTGACCAATTAGCCAAGCAAACAGACCCTACTGTGTCATTCCTACAAGATTTTAGAAAGTTGAATGAAGTTCTGTCTTTTAGATTTGTGCATTTCATGTTGAGATGCCTTAGTGCAATTCTACTAAAAATAACATCGCTCCAAGAGTAGAGCCATTGAGATTAAAAAGAGTTATTTGTGGTAGGACTACTAGGCTTCAAAACTCTGAATGACAAGAAAAAGCAGCCAAGAATCAATATTTTGGATTGTTCATTTATTTTTCAGCCCAGGTCTGAGAATCTAGTGATGTGGTTTGGTTTTATCATCCCCATGGTTACATTCACAAGTTTTTCCTTCAGGTTATTGCAATTCTGGTGCCATATTGAAAAGCACTTATAATCCAGATAACCCTGGGGAAATTGTTAAATTAAGAAGCAAAACAACGTTAGTTACACTAGTCCTATTTGTATAATTTTAAGTATGATCTGATGTAATTTTTTTTTCTTGGATACACTTGGACGATATGCTGAACCATATGTGAACAACAACAGGATTCAGCCAGTATCATTAGAGTATTTATTTTTATTTATTAAATTCATGTGCCACCCATCTCACAGTCTGAAAAGACTCTGAGTGGCTTTTAATTATGGCTTAGTGGTGCTGTATAAAACTAGAAAATGGCACATAAATGTGGAAAAACCACTGGTATGGCAATGATGGATAAGGCACCAAACCAAAAACCAGGAGACTGTGAATTCTAGTCCTGAATTCATGAACGCCATCTGCGCCAGTCACTTCCTCTCAGTCCACCTCACAGAGTTGTTGTAGGGAAAATAGGAAGAGGAAGGAGTATTAGATATGTTTGCTGCCTTGAGTTGTTTAGAAAAATAATAAAAGTGAGATATAAATATCAATAACCAGAAAATAAGCACACTATCCCAAAGCTACAAACCTAAAGTACTGTAAGATGAAAGATTGCTGTGCACTTCAGTTCCATAATGAGAAAAATGTTTCTTTCCATCTTTTCGTTTATGCAGAATTATTTTTTAAAGTGGCAGCTCTGAAGGATAGCTGACAATTTGATAAAAACATAAGCAAGGTTAATAATTTAAGCACATTAAGGACTGGTTAAAAAAAATTCAGAACATTAGATTTTTGGATGCTAAAATGCTGAAACGGAAAAAAAAAGAATTCCAAGATTCTGTCAAAACGTGTTTCACAAATATTTGTAAGAGAAAATATGTTTGGACAGATAATCCCTTATTTTCACTTGGGAAGCAGAGAAAGTGTGCCAGAAATGCAAGCCAGCGGAATGCCCTTGGCATCCCCTTCCATTTGCATCACACAGCTGGGAGAAAGGAGAAATTGCCCCACCCAGATCAGAGTCTAATAAACTGTACAAACAGCTGCCCCAGAGCTGATTCCCGCCCCCACTTTATGTATAACACAAATTGGTTCCCCTTAAACTCTTATGACAATTTAGCGTTCCAACTTCAGAGCTGATTCTTAGTCATAATGTACGGTACTTACTTATGACTTACGGAATAAGAAACAACTGAATGGGTTTGTAGAAATCCTGAGCCAGATCTAAACAAGCCACGTACGGTTTTAGTATAATATGTACCCCTCCTGGGCATTTCAGTGTGTGGGATAGTGAGCTAACTTGCTTTTATATGGGCTTTATTCATATGTTGGACTAAATTGTGGTTTCTTGGATCATACTTTGCAGAATAAACTATGAATGTCTGGTACAACGTATTAAATCACAAGTCACAGCTAACAAACGCAGACGCATTCATGCTACAAGCTCAATGTAAAATCAGTCAAATTATAGTTTTGCACAGTATGTCAACCCAATCATTCAGTCCATTTATTATCCAGATGGCGTGTAACAACTTATAGGAGGAAAGAATGTCTTTTTGCCTGTTTATGGTATGGGCAGAAGATGGAATCTCAACAGGAATAGCTTCTTGTACTGAATCTTCCTATTCTGTGCACTCATGTTGCCATCTGTGTCCGACCACTTTAGCATACAGAGTTCAAACATACACCAAGTGGTACTCCTCAGATACCGGTTAGAATGCTTGATTCCAGTGCTTTAGGATTTCCCACAGGTCCCTACTGAAGAGTCACCCATCAAGCAACTCACGCTTAAGAAAATCCATGAGACTTCAAGTAGCTATTCATCTCCTCTCCTCTTATCTTACAGTATTGTCACAATTTGGGCCTAGACAATGCTAAAACTAAGCAGGCTGTAGATTAATTAGTGTTGGCTGGGAGACTGGCTGCTTGGTTTAGGCTACTCTAAATTCCTCTCAGATTAATTCTGTAAGTAAAAGTACTTATTTATTTGTACTTTTTAAACCCCAAAATGGTATACGTTGCACATTCTCCTCCTTTTTCCCACAATTTCTTTGGCAAGCAGATTGGCTTGTGAGAAAGTGAGTGGCCTAAAGTAATTTAGAAAGCTTCCATAATCGAAGGTGATCTCAAACTGGTTTCCTCAGTCTTTTGAACAATATGACCATTGTACTACACTGGTCCCATTAGAGACCCTGTGGAGCTGAACTTCTGATGACTTCATGGACAGGCCTTAAATGATTTCTTGAAATTGTCCTGAGGGACACTGTCTTCTCATAGGATGTTATTTCAACTTCTCAGTCTAGTTTATAGCCCTAGGATTTTGTGTGATGGCCTTTCATCTAAATATTGAGATATTTACTTCTGAGACAATTAGTGTGTTGGTTTAAAGTCTTCGACAGATCTAAATTGACATTAAAATGAGATGGATAAGTTCAGATGAATTTAATAACTTTGCTCTAAGCATAATGGAAGATCCACCATGTTGTCTAACTCTCTGCTGCTGCCTGTGACCAAACCATAACCCTATTGAAAGTCCTTTATCTACTGTACCTTCCCATTTGATGTATTCATTTCACAAGGAGCAGCCAGCTGCAAGGGTATGAGCACAACTACTTCTGTTCAGTCCCTGGTCTCCAGCTGCCAGCAAGCAAATCTGAACAGCAAACATCACACGCTAAAAATATAGTTTCTTTCTCCACTATTTAACCAGCGGATGAGCCCCATCCGTTTTGCCTACTTCCTATCTCAGATGCACCTGAAGCTGTCAGTTACTCGTGCTTCTTCGGTGCAAGAAACGCTTACAGGAAATGGCGTTCATCAAAACATTTCACAAACCCTGCCAAAACATTCAGGGCTTTTTCAGCTTTTCTGTTGAGATCAGTCAGGGGTTAGGTGATGTGGAGAAGGGGGAGGGAGCATGCAAGCACTTGGATGAGCTCAAAACAAGTTGCAATTAAGCTGTTTTTAATATACAAGCAATAATGCACTTTGCACAAACTGCTAACCACCAATGATTAAAGGTATTAAATGTAATTAGGGTTGCCCGAGAAACAAGAAGATTCATAACCACTGACACATTTCTGATACAGGAAGTGTGGCACAATGCAGGAGCTGCAAGGGGCATATTCCATTTCATGGTTTGGTACTTTTTTCAGTTTTTGAAAAATAGGTTTTGCACTTGACAACACTATAGCACTTAAATCCAAAGAACCTTGTCTTAGCCACAATTCAGTCATCTATTTGACCCTTGAGCGTCTTTTCCCTTGTTTTTTTAAAGTGAAGGATCAGGAGACAAGAACCTGTTTGGCTTCTCAAAAACCAAAACAAAACAAAAACCCAACCCTCAGTTTGAAATTCAGAAACCAGAATCCTCTATCAAGTTGGGTATAAATAAACTCAGGAGAAACAGATGAAGCAGGGAATGGGAACACGGCATTTTTATTTTGAAAAATAAAAGGGCTTCCCCAACTCAATTTCTCTCTACCTTTAAATTAGGAATAAATGTAATAAACAGATGAGGCAGAAGATGGGAACATAGTTTCATGGAAAAAAAGGTTTTCCCTTGAGTTTCCCCAAAATTCTTAAAATTTTAATTGGGAAACCCAACCTTGTTCTTACACACCACAACTCAATATACACTTACCTGAAGGAAATCTGATTTGGGTCAATGGCACTTGTTTTCGTATAGATAAATGTTGCCATGTTATTGCAATAGCTTACTACTGGTTTATATTTAACAAGAAATTTGGCTCAGGAAGAAAGCAGGTTTAATTTTTTTTTTTAAATGAAGTATATCTACATGTAGGAGAGAGAAAAATCCACCCCAAAATTGGGGGTTGCTTTTGAGCAGTTGTTAAGCCAAATCAAGCCATTAATTGGACAGATTACTGCCACTGTGTTGGTTTTTACCCTTCTTCCAACTTTTTTTTGAAAGAGACTTTGTTCAATTTCCATGAACTGTTGTTCAACGTTGTGACATGATTAAAGTCCTCCGTTTTTTCTCAGAGAGGTGCTAGCATGAGTCAGATGCATATAATCCAATCCAAGGTGTGCTTCTTGGAAAGCAGGTCCTGCTTTCAATTCATTTTGCTTCCAAGAAAGGATTGATTCCCCCCTCCCCTCGCTGGCATCTTTGATTGCCCAAATGGGAATTAGCATTAATTCCTTCACATTCTTATTTGCTTTGCAGCAATGGGATGGCTGCCTTAAACATGTATTATCTACCGCAGGGCAAGATGGAATCATTCCAAAACAGGGAACTGTAATTTCCTTGTCATTGTGTTCACAAAAGACTGTCTGCCCCATCCCCACCCCCCACAACCCAGGATCTTCAGCGAAGTGCTTCAACCGTGATTATTATTCGGATTCGGTGTATCCTCCGTGCTTCTAGAGCTCAGACCCAACTTTCAAAGAATTCCTCCACAGATCCCAAACACAGGCCTAGCAAGCGGAAAGTCCCAAGCAGCCTTCCTGCTGGTACTGACAATGCTGAATTAGAGAAACCAACAACCTGCTGAGGCACAGGCAAGCACCTTCCATTCTGCTGATCGGGGCTTATCAGAGACGAGGGATGTATTACTTTGGGGTTATGAAACGTCCTCTGAACCAGGGGTTTCAGTTACCACAGCTCGACCGCATTCTTTAAGGAAGACTGTTATTTGGCTTTCCTCATAACCTTTACAGCAAATAAGCTGCTGCTGTTTGCTACTCACTAACCCTGCCATGTTCTTTATCTCTGCGTGGCACACAAGGATAGGCAAAAGGTGACACTGTTTGCTTAATGGTGAGCAGGATCCTGATGACCCTAGTTGGAAAACTAGTTAGTACGATTTGGTAAATGCTACCTACACCTTCCTGCACCCCCCCGCCCCATCCTAACAGGGCAGAGCACCCACCACGTTCCTATAAATCATTCTTAAGGCTTAGATGTCACAGGCAGTGGGGAGAGAAGCCTTTTACTATCATTTCATCCCAGTGATTCATTATATTTAAGGTTTCTTAAGAAATTAAAACTGACTTAAGATACCAGTGTTTTCTATTACATATAGAACACTATGATCAAGGTAACAGCATGTTCCAGCCCATTATGTACTAACCAGTTTGGTGATAATAAATGTGCGTGGCTCCACCCTCTTTCCTGGTCTATTTCAGAGAGCAAAACTGCTGACCTATCATTTGCAAGCCCAGCTTTTGAGGCCTCTCAGAGAACTTTGGGTATCATTTGCGGCACCACAAGGTTATAACACGAGTCTCTCTTGCCAGCCTCTGAAAAGCAAGCCACCCGGTTGGCCTCCAGAACGGCATGTGCTGCAGCCAGACCTCAGGGTCCCCAGTGTTTCAATAAAAGGACTCCACACCACCTGCCATGTTTTGAAAGGTTTATAGACCTTTGCATGACACAGAGTTTACTTTCCTCCTCCCTCTGGTCTCTGAAGGCACCAAGGTGCCTGTCAGGGGCTGAGGCCCTCCTGCTTCACAGCTAGGCCTTTGCCATCCCGGCCTAGGCCAGCTGCAGAACATCAAATGCACTTTCCACATATTACCATTTAATATTTACATTCAAGCAATTCATAATTGGAAGCTTATAGTTTAGACATTTCTAGTAGCAGCAATCTCTATAATAGCTTTA
>JANHFR010003585.1:287697-316521 GCA_032468015.1 Mimophis mahfalensis
TCTGGCCCCTCCCTTGCCAATGGGAATGAGGGGGCCGGAGGGCCATTAACTCTCCCCCAATGGGGCTGCAGGGGCCGAAGCCCCCTGACCCACCAGTGGGAGCAAAGGTGCATCTTTGCTCCCATCTAGTGACCTTTTAGGGAACTGCCATGGCTGGCACAAAAACACCTAACAGTTATAATATCCCATTTTTATTTTGTACAACTCAAAGTAGTGAACATGATGCTTCTGTCTCCTATTTTCCGCACAACAACATCCCTAAAACATGGGATGGGCTGAGAAAGAGTGACTATCTCAAATTGCCTAGCTGGCTTTCATGTCTAAGGAAAGACTAGAACTCACTGTCTCCTTGTTTTTAATCCAGCCCCTTCACCACAAAACCAAACTGGTTCTTTGCTTTAGGCTTTGTCCACTGTTATTTACTGCAGTGGAACTTCACCCTGTTTAGTTAGGTTATGATTTGACCTATTGTGCGAATCCTGAAATTGGACTAATTCTGAGTTAATGGGGTTAGGTATGCTGTGCCAATCAAGCCAGTGTATTGTGTGGATCCTGTACTTTAGTTAAACTAATCCTAGCATCCTGGGATTGGTAACTGGAGTATTTGTTTAAGCTGGGAAGCCCAAATCCCAAAGGAAGGCCACCTTACTATAGTATCCAGGTGAAGGAACTAATCCTCGGGCATATTCATTCACTCATCACACCCCTTTCTGAAGATTCAAGTGCAGTGACTTATAGTAGATTACTTACAGTTTGTGCTTTAGGAATGTTCATTTTCTGTCCTATGCCATCTCTCTAATAGCCTTCACATGAACTACTTTACTTGAAGCAGCCTTCCCCAACGTGGTGCCCTCCAGAACTCCCAGCAAATTACGACATTGAGGTTAAATGTATAGATGAATAGATCTGGCAACAGTACAAATGCCCTAGACTAACAGCAACAACAGTATTATATTTCACAGAATTGCTCCCATTCTTCTTTCTTGATTAGTGAGTCACAAATGTCCTTCCTGTTTTGTTCTAAATCAATTTATTTTTATTGCCCAAATCACCCAAGAACAATTATTCAAATACAAAAAGTTTGGCAAACATATCTAGATCTGATTAATTTTCTTTCCCAATGGCAGGAGGTTGGGATGACACATACCTCTCACTATACTTTAATTAATTAAATGATACCCGTCATTAGGAGCAGATATGGTCTACCTCAGAGTGTCTCATGACAGAAAACATAGGTGGATGTGTGGCAGGAGGGATGATTGAAAGAGATTGACAGCTACTAAGGACAGGGTTGATTACAATAACAGAGCTCCAGTGGGAACTTCCGGTTTGATGTTGCTGCATGATTGGCTCAAGGGAGCGGAGCTCCACATCCCCATGTCAAATCCTCGTCAGAGGGCCCCCCCAAGGGGCTAAAGTCACTCTGTAGGGGTGACAGATAAGGAGGGGCACCCTGCAGGTCATGGAGAGCATCTGCTCTCCTGCTGGATCTAGGGTTTCTTCCCTCTGCTGAGAACGAAGACGAGGTGGTCAAAATGGCCGCAATGAAGCTGAGGCAGCCAAAGAAAGCAAGATTGTGCTGGAGTGGTGTGAGTAGACAGTGATTGGAGCTGTGTGAGGTGATTTTTGAATTTTGCTTAGGGTTTACCCTAAAAGAAAATTATTTCATAAGAAGAGACTCTCTGGAATGCTTTTTAGCGGAGACTAAAGAGAGACAGAGAAACAAGAAAACCCTGCAATGCTTACAGGAATTAAGTTGAAGCTTATAATACAAAAAGCAGGATGTTTAAATCTTATTGGCATAAACTAGAATAGGCATTTTAAAATGCTACACATTGTTGGACTGGCTATTGGATATTTTGTTTGAAATATTTTGAAATAAATAACTGGTAGAACAGTGGTAAAGTGGATTCTTTAATGTTGATTTCTAAGCAGAAGGTGCCATCTTCTGGTGAATGGATATATATTATGCCATACTCCTAAAAAATAATTGAGCAACCATGGGAATCCTTGATAAGAGAAGAATAATACCTGGAGATCTGCTGTATTATTTACTGTTCTATATTTATCTACTTCATAGTGACTAGAGGATCAATCTTGAAAACCTGGAGAATATCTAATGGAATGACTTTTGGATATTGGAACTAATCAGTAAATTAAAAAGTGGATTTAAAGAATCATTTGGAAAAACCTCTGGACTGCATAGATGAAACCTATTGATTAACTATGTGATATAAAGAACTATAACTATTGTACTTCCCGATGAACAACATCAAGATCAAGTAATCTGCTGGTTTTGGGACATCAAAAAGACTAGACTCTGGAGCGGTGACAGAACATAGTATACTACTTGGACTTTTTAAAAATAAGGCAAGATGGCCCATCAGGAAGAAGCGGAGGCACAAAAATAAATTATAATGTTACTTCAAAGCTTTTATGATACAATAATGGGGAATTTCAGGGAGAAAGGACTTATTACATGATATAACTCGAAAGACCGAAAAAGTGCAATAAAGAATAATGAAGTAGTATAACAAAACCCAGATAACAAGAGAGATACCTGTAAGTGTAGAGGATGATTTAGAACAGATGACACAACAAATAGAACAAGGAGAAAAGGAGGAGGAGATTATAAAGTTGGGTGAAATAAAGTTGACAAAATATATATTAGGAGGTAGAAAAATGGTATTGAATAAATTGAAAGATATTTTGGGGGAAAAGACAGAGCAGACTTATGGTTGGACTGGCAGCAAAAAATAGTGGGGGTGGAAATGATGGTTGGGTTGAGTATGACAGGTGTAGGCAAGGACCCAAGGGAGGAGTATGGGAGACAAGTCAAAAGGAGAAGAAGGGAAACTTCAGAGACGGTGAGAGATGACAGATAGGGAGGATTTTTTTAAAATAAAAAGAAGAGTGGCTGTACCAAAAATTAGAATAAATAAAAATTAGAAATAGGGGGAATATTGTTATACATACTTTTGTACAATACACTTAAAATGAATTTTAGAGGTTAAGATTAGACTTTGAAAAAGGATGTTATCAGGTATGCTCAAAAACAATGCTATTACTACTAGAAGGATATAGCAAATAATTGAAAAATTGAAAAATGAAGGATTATGTACTGATAAGGATGTGTATAATAACATTAGACTACGTAAGTTTGATTCATGTAGCAATTTTCATTTGTACTAATATTACTTTTGTGTCAAAATGAATGACACTCAGATGCCACACTGTCCACAAAATGATGCTGATGTATGTTTTTAAAAAAAACTTTAGAAAAAATAATAATAATAACAGAGCTCTAGCTGAGGAAATCGCCAATTAAATGGCAGAAATAATCAAGATTGTGAATGCCTCCTGGGGAGGCTAAATCACCAAAATGTATAAATGGGGAGCAGGAGAATTAGGATAAAACAGGATGGGGTTTTGATTGACACAAGAAACCCTATATCTGTATCAACATATAGCAACCATTCAGTTTCTAAAAGCTTTACCTGGAGATGAAGGTGTGAAAATACCTCTATCTTAAAAACAGAATTTGATAGAACCAAGTTTTCCTGATTGATATTCTGATTAATAGTCTCCTGAGTGATGAAATTGTCTGTACACACATGAATCTATTAGCATACCTTCTATGAAAAAAAAAACAAGTGAGATGAATATCTGTAGAATAGGATATTTCTGGATTGCACAGCGAACATGTTTCCTTGGTGGGATGATGTAATCTGTGACCTGTAATGTGACGTTCATCCTTTAACCACCAGGTACACAACGCAACAGCATTAGCATTGCTGCTCTATAAATATGAGAGTTGGCAAGAAAATTATCAAGATGCCAACATTCCTTGCTTCCCCAAGGGAAAAAACAAGCAATACTTGGAAGAAAAAAACTACGTAATAACCTGTCTCCTTTCCTGTGCAAGAAGAACATACATCTATACATTTTCTTATCACTTATCTTTAGACGAATTAAAGCTCAGCTACAAAATATTGCTTCCATGAATATCAAATTCAGTTTCCATATATTGTTTCTTGCAGCTTAACGAATATAAAATTTTCATAAAAAGAAAGTACAACCTAGAGGAGTTTGTGCTTTTTAAAAATCAAAAAGGATTTCTAGAAATGCTCTCAGGTTAAGACTTTCTGTAGAAATTCGGACATCATTTAATAGGATCTCAAAAGCAGTAGGGTTGTTTTATTCCATTCCAAAAGAAATTAAACCAGCTATGTGATTGTTCTTTACCTAAATATAGAAAAACTGGGCTGACCCCCCTGAAGTGATATGCATTATCCTGTAAGGAAGAGAAATGTAAAACAATTAAAAATCCAGAGTTGTAAATTATCTAACCCCATCACTCAGTTCTTACTGAAATGTAGAACCACGTTATCTTATTTTTCTTACTATCTTATTAAAGTTAAAAACACTATCACAAAGACAAAATAAAGAGTACAAACCAATTGAGTAGAAGCCAACATACCCATTTTTAAAAAAGAACCATCGAATTCAGCCAATGAAGACAGCCAAAAAAAAGCAGATTTCGGTTATTGTCCAAGTGTCTTCAGAGTGAGAGCCAAGCAAAGTTGTGTGGAGTTAATGTTTTAATTGCCCTGCAGGCATTTCAACCAAGCATGCCTCAAAGGGACTTGCTGGACCCCTAAAAATGGACTGTCAGTTGGCAAATTGGTCAAGGTCACACTCAAAAAGATATCCAGTTGAACACCATGCGTGATTTCTTCACAACTTTGCCCAAGCTTCCACACCAGGCTAGAACAACAATTGCATTTCATGCATACCCTGAATGCCCATCTACACAATTTTCATACTGGAAATCTCTTTTTCAACATTTCTGAATGGGCCCGCTCTGAGTTTCCTATCCGCTTCACGGGATTACTCTTTGAGCCTTGCAAAGCTTGTTCTGGAACACTCTTACTCTTACGAACAGATGAATTAAAGTACTAGAACAGATGAATTAAAGTACTATTCATCCATGCTTTGAGCCAGGAACATAACATTTGAAGCCCACCCCCACCCCACCCCGATGATCCCTACGTATTTTGCTACAGGCATAATGGTAGCAAATGATGGTTCTGAGTCACAGTGCAAAAGGCATGTTAAAGACCAGGATTGGCAGGTTCTCCTTCAAAATGGTCAAACAGAAATGATCATTGCAGATATATCCAAGCAAAACCTGTGGCAGGATATGGGAGCAAATTCTACTTCAGTGCTGGTACTCTTAAGGACCACTTAAAGCCGTCTCAAGTATGGGCTATGTGGCTCTTTGGAGCTTAGGAGGGCCAGTCCTCAGATAAAAGAGGGTGCTGGGGCATATTTGTTTTGCAGTTGAATGCAAGCGAGAAGGCCTCTTGGTGAAAGGCACTGAAGTGAAACAGAAGGAAATCATCGCCTGTTTTTAAGAGCTGAATGAATTCTGGGTGCCTTTCTGGTGTTTTCAAAACTGCTTAGTCTCCATATATTTTTGGCTGCTTGATTATACATATAATTAGACCTGGCACAGGCGTAGAACAGAAACAAATACATATTAATTCAGAAATGCTTTGAGTCAATAAATCAATTGTGCCAACTTTTGTTATGTTTTGAAGATCCTTGGAGGCCTTGCTTTCCTCTCTTCTGGCAATTCTCTTTCACACAGGGAAGGAATTCTGGGATTGGTAATCCCTAACAATTGTAGCACTCATAGAAGCAATTCTCGGTTAACATCTCCAACTTTATTCAAACACATACGGTATACTTTGTTCTAGAGTAAATCCAGGCACACTATTTAGCATGTTGGTTATTCCGAGCCAGGTTGGTGTAGTGATTAAGGGGCTGGACTAGAAACTAGGAAACCGTGAATTCTAGTCCCACTTTAGGCACAAAAATAATGTAGGAGATGACCAGGCTGAGCCCAAGGGAGCAGTCAAACATGTCATCGGTCATGAGTCCTGGCATGCCCACAAGAGATCTAAGTCCAGCCCACCATGAATTCCTTTCTCTTCTTAACTCCTAATAAATTCCCTTGACTGTTGGTAGTTCAGATTCTTGTAGAGAGATTATGCTTGCAACAAATATTTATACTCATTTGAATTGCCTGAATCTCTTGATTTCCCTGGGCACTTAACAGAAAAACTGGCTGGGCATTGGAAAATGCAGAGCCAGGCAGCGAGGAGGACTCAAGCAGGGGATTAGCCTTGAATTGTTATGCAGCTGCAAGAGATCCAGGACTGGCCCTCCTAAGCTCCAAAGAACCTTATCTATCTATTCCCAAGAGAAGGCAAGCAATCTGGAGAGATTCCTATATTATAGGCACAATGCAATAAAATAGCTTGGATTCTACATATGTGGAGCTGGTTGTTTGCATCTGACACTGGCTGACTTTGGGTCAGTCCAGTAGTGGGATTCAAATTATTTTACTACCGGTTCTGTGGCTATGGCTTAGGCCATGATTATGCTGTCGGCCAATTAGAGGTGATATTTGCCAGTTCTCCGAACCTGTCAAAATTATCACTACCGGTTCTCCGGAACCTGTTGGAACAGGCTGAATACCACCTCTGGGTCAGTCGCTCTGTCCCAGCTTAACATGTCTCAGGAATGTTCTCATGGGGAAGATAAGGGAGAAAGGAGTTTTGCCATATGTTCATCACCTTGAATTATTTTACTAAAAAGATAATAAGGGCAGTATAAAAATATAATAAATACGTGTAGTTTCTAATTAGCCCCAGGAACCCTCGATACATGGATTACACTTATGTATATTGGGAATCTGAACACATTATGGGAAGACCCAGCTCTTTGGAAGAGGCTGTAATGCTGGAAGAAAAATACAGGAAAAGCTAGGAAATGGATGACCAGCAGCACGGTGAATGGACTAGTTGTAGTAGCGATGAGTACACCACAGGGAGAATTTAAAGATCAGGCTAGGGATAGATCATCATGGAGAAAATCTATGGCCACTAGGAGTGGATGGCATAAAATCAATCATATTGGGGACAGAATAGTAGCTAAGGCTAATTCCCCAGGTCTTCATGTACTTAGACCCCGATTTCCCAGAGTGTATTGTATTGTTTATTTAAGATATTTTTCTACTGCCTTTAAAGTGAAATATTCCCCCATTATGTGAAGACAGTTTACAAAACAGGAAAATAATCTCTCTCTTTCCTCAATCACACAAACACCAGTTAGTTCATGATGTATAATAAGAGTAGCATAAATTAAAAGTGGATTGAAATATCCAGAGTTTAAGGCCTGAAAGTATTAGGGAGGGAGTGAATTTCCAGGAGGACTAATATTCCATAAGTGGGGGTGCCCCGCAGATGAAGGGTTGTTGCTTGTTCTGAATCCAACTTTGATAAGCTCTGTCATTGTCAGCAGGCACAGGAACAAAGCTTCTACGGCTGATTGGGGGATTCAGATGGTTTCCTACAGAGTTAGGGTGTCCTTCAAATAACTTGGTCCCAAGCCATTTAAAGTGTACGGCTAACTGGCAACATTTGAAACAGAGTCAGAAAACGCACCAGCCAGCAGATGTGATTGTTCAGACCTAGAAACAACCAGATGGCAATTAGCTTTCAAAACTGGAGCCACTAAGAGGAACCGCAGCAATGGTTACAGAAACAGGGCCGCATCCATTACAACAGATAATGGACAGCAGTGAAGTCTTTCAAAAAAATTGGAACAGGTAACAATTTTACTCTGGGATCCCTTGGGGGTCAAAGAATAGATTTAAAGGAGTATATAAATATGGATGAGAAAAAACCCGGACCTGTTTTCATTAATCTTTAGCTGAAATTTAGCTTTTAATTCAATGATGTATGTAGGCAACGAAGTCATTTTTTACTTCTAGACTCCATAACCAGACCCCCAAGGAAGGGTATTATCTTGTTAATGGCTTGATGGATTAATAGAAAGACACATATATTACTTTATTACATATTTGTTAGGCTTTAGTATTTTGGTAACTATATGTCAGCCTGATTGACTGCCTTTGTAATGTAGTCTATAACTATGTATTTTATTTTAGTAGTTTAAACACATTTTTCTGAGACGGTGTCTGTACATTTCACCAGGTTCTCAATGTGGTTGAAGGCATAGAAAGGAATCTCTGGTCAAGATAATGCACTCTGTAATTCCCAGATAATTTTCAAAAAAACAGACTCACATGGAAAATCTTACAATCTAATTTCAATATACAGGTAGTCCTTGGCTTATAACAGTTCACTTAGTGACCGTTCAAAGTTACAAAGCGCTGAAAACAGTTATTTATGACCATGTGAAAAATGGTCATTGCAGCATTCCTATGATCATGTGATTTACATTTGGATCCTTGACAACTGGTTCGTACTTATGACAGTTGCAGGTTCCCAGGGTCATGTGATCACCTTTTGCAACCTTCTGACAAACAAAGTCAATGTGGAAGTCAGATTCCCTTAACAACTGTTACTAACTTAACTGCAGAGCTTCACTTAACAACTGTGGCAAGAAAAATCATAAAATGGGACAAAACTCACTTCTCAAAGGCAACATAAATTCTGGATTCACTAGTGGTCATAAACCAAGGATTAACTGTAATTATGGTGAGTGTTACTACTATATATTGGGGCTACAAAAACATCTAGATAACCACCAGAGTTAAAAAATTATGTACCTTTTTACTATCATCTTACTAGGAGTTGCCCAGAATTTTGCAACTCAAATTAGTCATTTCAAAGCTCTACTGGAGGCAACTGCAAGCATGATTCAATCCGGATAATCAGATCTCGGCTGTGGAAGTCCAGGCAAAACACTAGAGGCAGTAAAGAGAAACAGATAAACTTCACTCTTTCCTGCCATCTACTGATCATCTGTATTTTCACGGCCCAGAGCTAGTAGCCCTTCCTTAGAAGCACAATATTTGACACATCACTTGAAGCAGGGCAAGAAGTAGACCTGATGACACCCGCCAACTGGAAACCAAGTGGCATTCCCTAACTACAGAGGGGAGTGCAGCAGCATTGTTCAAAACAGATGAAACCTACTCATCTATCAACAATCAAAGGCATCCTGTATTTTCTAGATACACTTTGTTCTGTTAGGCCTCATTCATTTGATTGCTGAGCTCATTGTACCTAACGACCCCTTCCTGGATATTGTAGATGTTGTCTGCTACCTAACTCAAGAACTGTACAGTACAATGCTGTCTTGGCTCTATAGTGAAGACAGGTGATAAAGCTCACCAACCAGCCAGTGCTGAATTTCACAGAATCTGTACTCGCTACCATTATGAATGCAAATCAAGCAGCCACTCATCCAACCACTCATGGTCTGAATTCTGTATGTGAAAAATTCCAAATTCTGTAACTGCAAAACTTAGCATGAATAAATTATGAAAAGCATTAATTTTCTCCATTGCAAGTTTCTAGGCTTGCAATGCTCTGACTTACTTTCACAATTATATACATAGATATATATACAGATCCTGTTGGGAAGTCAAATAGCAATACAAAAAATGCAGCCGCTTACAAGTTGCTCTTTAAAAAGACTATGTTTAATTGAGCTGACAGTCAAACCGAGATTCTATTGTGAATGCTATAAACATGCAGTTCCAAGACTATATACTCATAATAGTTTTGTCCTTTCATTGCTGGCTATCTAAAGCAAATTTACCTACATCTGTTAGCATGGATTCTGATGTCAGCTTCAAAACCATTTCTTAACCCTGTAACTGTCTTTATTCAAGCCTTTTGTTTTACACCAGGTTATAGAAGTATTGTGTAAAGTGATTACAGGAAAGGAGAGAAATAATGTTTTTAAAATAATGAAACTTGCTAAAATGAAATGGTTTGTCTTGAATGGAAAGATAATAAAGCACTAAGTTATGCAGTGTCTATTAACATTTTCTGGTATGTTTTACTAAGAAAATTTTCCCACTTCATTATTTGCCCCTTTTACTATAATACCAGTTCGTTTAGTTGAGGGATATGTGTTAGCTATACTAATATGATTTCTAAATGTTATGACAATTCGGCATAGATTTTATATGCCACAACCAAATTAAATCTAACATCAACTGGAGTGCCTTATGTAAAACCCAAGTGTTAAATATGGACTCGAATCCTTTCTTCTGTGCCCTGTGGAAACTTCAGGGTGCCAACATTTCATAAGGTTATTGTAAAAACCAGGGGTGCAATTTTCTGTTCTTGTGAAATATGAGAAAATACAAAAGTTATAGTACAATGTTTTTCAACGTGCGCTCTGGAGACTCTTGCGGTATTGCAAATCATTCCTGGCATAGATACAAAAATTAAAATAGCTCAAGTAGCATTTGACATTTTCACTTGAAACTTTACAGGTTTTCTTATAGGGTTTCAATAATTTAATTTTAAAATTTGATTTTACAATCTTGTCAATGCCATTTAAGGAAGTCCACTTATGGCATGGTATCCACAGGTGCAACATTGGTGACTCCCCAGGCTTATGCAGTGAACTTCCAAAGCTTCTGAAGATGTTAAACAGACAAAAAGGTAGAGAATTGGCTCAGTTGTACAATTGGGTCTAACATGAGCCTAACCTAATTTTAAACAACTGATGTTCCAACGTTTGAAAATTATCTCATCTATTTGTTGCATATTTTTTTTGCTATTAAGTCTTAGTAAGAACCATGGTGGCGCAGTGGTTAGACTGCAGTACTGCAGGCTATTTCTGCTGACTGCTAGCTGCCAGCAGTTTGGCAGTTCGATTCTCACTGATCAAAGCTGACTCAGCCTTCCATCCTTCTGAGATTGGTAAAACGAGGACCCAGGTTGTTGGGGGCAATATGCTGACTTTGCAAAGTGCTTACAGAGGGCTGTGAAGCAGTATATAAGTCTTATTGCTATTGCTATTAACTTGACAACTCTGGAACTCAGAACCAATACTGTCCACCCCCAGTGTAATGTACTGAATTCTTTATTTATTGCCACACTTAAAAACTTTTATTTAAAAAATGAATCAGGCAATCCTATAATTTATGTAGATTTGCAATATCACCATGCTTAATTTATCACACAGTAATGGCTTTGATTCATTATATCATTTTTTTTTTTTTGCTTGAAAAAAGGTAACTTAATAGAATCAATCTGCTGACTGGTTTCATTTTCAAAATGAATAGTACTCCCATGCAGGAAACTGGATATACTGTACAGTACTTATTTTTTTTATACTCTGCTTTATTTGGATGGTAATTTTCACTGTTTTCCAAGCTGAAGCAGTACAACAGAAAGTGAATAAAGAAATGGGAGGAGGGCCTTGCACCAGCCAAACATGTGACTGGTTATACTCTAAACTCCCATAAAAGTCAAAATTATCACAGTATTTGAAATTACGTTGGTATTGTCTTCCCCATTTGTTGTATCAGTTATGTCAAAACTATTTCAAAAGTTACAAATTTTGTTCAGGTCACCTGAAATTTTAGACTTCTGGTCCAAAAATCTCAGAATGTTGTTTTTAGGGGGGGGGGAGATTCTGTAACCAGTTGCTTTTTTCAATGTTACATTGTACAATCTTGGGAAGACTGCAGATGTTCAGGATACCCAGTAGGCTAAAAAAAAGAGCCATGAAGATTAAACAATGGACTAATAATGCTGAGATATGTCTCATCCAATATTCAAATGTATGTTTGAGATCCTTTTGTAAGATAGTCATGGCAGCCTGAACCTATGAATCAGGCTATGCTTCACAGAATAGTGCAGTAGGCTTCAATAGCAGAAGGAGAGTAAAAATGAGGCAGATTTGGCCTGGGTCCCAGAGTCCAAGGAAGTCTTAGGTAGTTGCCAAGGTTTCTAAGCACTACTGGGAATGAGAGAGAGAGAGAGAGAAAAAGAGAGAGATGGACAGACAGATGATGGGCCAACCATGGGAATTCTGACTCAAGAAACTTAGGCTATTTATGGCCATCAGAACTATACAGAGAATGATTCTATTTCTTCTTAACAACAGAACCAAGGAATTATCCTCTTTTTGTTCTTTAAAAAGTGACAAATGAACATTAGATGTTATTCTTTCTGACTATTCAACTAAAGGAAAATGTTGGTATCATCTTGTCCAGAGCATGACACCCTGAGTTGGGCTATTGAGATAAAATAAGGCTACACTGTAAAAATCTAAATTGATCACTAGGTGATGGCAAAGAGGAATAGAAAACTCAATTACTTTGCTTCCATCTGGTGATTGCCTGGATTGTGTCAACTGAAATACAGTTGCTTTGGTGTAAGAGGGATGGAAAGGCATGGTCTTGCAGCCATGTTCTAATGTCAACCAAATCTTGAGTTGACAGGAAAATATACCAGCATAAAATCATCTGCCTGGATTGTAAAGCTGTATTGAAACATAGCAATGAAGCCAGTGATGGGTGCTTTCTTTTCTATTTTAATACTGATGACTGGGTTTTCTCAAATTCATTGTCTTTTCCACCAACTGCTGGCTTTTTTCCCCCCTCAGGAAAGGAATTATAAATCAGTCTCCTTACTGTCCAGTGGAGCAGGATTGGACTCTATGAAACATCTTTTTCTTTAAATTTCTAAAAAAAAAAATGCAATGGAGACAAATTTGTATCATAAATATGAGTGAGGCGAGTAATGGAAGGCTGCTTATACCAACATCGCTTGTGAATATTGGCTTCCTACCTGCTAAAAAGAAGAGGGGAGAGAGAACTGGGGAAACTTGGCAAAAAGGTGATCCTTTTATTTTGTATGAAGCAGCACACAGGTAGTTAACAGGAACTTTATCTTCATTTGGATGTATTGTTTGTTTGAGTGAGCAAGGGATTTGGGTTGTGCAAAAGGAGAAGGGGTAATAGTAAAATTGCACACCTGGAGCATTGCAGAGCTTTTTTATGAGTTTGCCTGGGCATCAGCTGAATGAATGCAACAATTTAAACCCTACCGTGATAAAAAAAAAATGTTATGAAGTAAAGTTGGATTAAGGGGCAAAACTGAAAATGTAAACTTACATTTGATATTTGTTAATTCAGTCCTGCATTGCTCAAGTAGAAAGAGAGTAAGTTCCCACCGTCTGAAAGGTGTCTAACTTCTATGGTATATCAGGAAGAAAATCAATTATGCCATATAATTTTCCCTCCACACATGTATCCTAACCAGCCACTTAGTGGCTTTATCAATTGTTCTGGCAGATCAGGATCACACTAACAAAATTAAGAGTCTTTGTTTGGGACAGCATAGTCCATAGTCCAGGCAAAAGAAGAAGGGGATGACAGAGAATGAGTGGCTGGATGGAGTCACTGAAGCAGTCGGTGTGAGCTTAAATGGACTCCAGGGGATGGTGGAGAACAGGAGGGCCTGGAGGAACATTGTACATGGGGTTGCGATGGGTCGGACATGACTTCAAAACTAACAACAAAAGTCCATGTTATCCCCTGGGTCCCTGCACAAGGACAGTATTGGCAAGCACTTCCTGACATCACTAGTCCCTGATATTCCTTGCAAGGAGGGGGAAAAAAATCTGTATTGAAGGAGAAAAGCAATAGCAAAAGGAACAGACATCCTGAGGCACAAGCCCCATAAGAGACATAAGGCAACCTAGAGAAGAAAGTGGGATGACTGGAAAATATTGAAGCAATTGCAGGCACACCTCTGGAATCCAGGACACAACGCTGGCAAGGCATGTACTGAGAAATGGAGCAACAGGCACCATAACTCTCGCACATAATTTATGTGAAGATGCAAGCAGATGTCTCAAATGATGCTTGTTTAAAGCATGGAAGGGCCACCATATCTGGACTGCAAATAATTGTATGGACATTAGGTAAGGGTAAAGGTTCCCCTCACACATAAGTGCTAGTTGTTCCTGACTCTAGGGGGCGGTGCTCATCTCCGTTTCAAAGCCGAAGAGCCAGTGCTGTCCAAAGACGTCTCCATGGTCATGTGGCTGGCATGACTAAATGCTGAAGGCGCACAGAATGCTGTTACCTTCCCGCCAAAGGTGGTCCCTATTTTTCTACTTGCATTTTGACATGCTTTCAAACTGCTAGGTTGGCAAAGCTGGGACAAGTAACGGGAGCTCACTCTGTTCCACAGCGCTTGGGATTCGAATCACCGAACTTTCTGATCAACAAGCTCAATGTCTTAGCCACTAAGCCACTGTGTCCCTGTATAGACACTAGATGGTGGCAAAAGGTTGGTTTCCTATATCACCAGGCTGCCATCTGCCGGGCATTCAGATTTTGGCACTCAAAATGAGATTGCTGGGCAGCTGTCTTTCCCCTCCCTGCCCCTCTTTGAATCAACTGCTAACCCTATGTGCTTATTGGAGGAATGTCTGCAAGCAACTTGAATGGCGTAAGGTGAGTGCCAGGTGTAACTTGCAACAAATCTTAGGGAGGGATGTCCCCGGGTTCCTGGACCTGGCACAAGTTCTGTAACGGATGGTTTGACTTTTTAGCACCTCTAAAACGCTGGATCTATTCCTCGGAGAACTAAATGGATGGAGCTGAGCGAATGCCTTGTTTAGATTGGATTATAATATTCACCCAACTTTTTATCCTTTAAAAAAATCCTAGGGTTTTGTTATTTTAAATTGCACCTCCCTAATCCCACAAAGCTTTTGGTTTTGCTGTCTGTCTTGCAATGTAACTCCCTTCATGACCCAGTTAAATACGTTGTGTGGACCCAGCAATATAGTGGCAATTATCACAGCAAGATTCATCTAACTGTTAAAGGCTGTGAGTTGCATGAAGAGAGAGAGAGAGAGAGAGAGCCCGCTTTTATAATGGAAGAAAAAAGATTGTCTCTTCCCTGCCTGGTGCTGTCCAGATATAGCAGGCTAGCTTTAATGGCTGCTCAAAGGAAGGATGAGAATCGTAATTGCAACTCATTCGTGTGTTATACGGCAGCCATGACACATGATGTCCAATATGTATATTAACACAATTTTTTTTTTTTAAAAAAGGTAGGAAATACCTTTTGGCAGGGGATGGGAGGTGTGCTGTGTATTGACTGATAAAAACACAAGGACAGATTCCACTTGGAACATCCTGAAGGTTTATCCCAGAGTCCCTCTTTCTTTCTACACATAGGAAGCCCGCAAGCTGCATAGGAGGGGAATCGCCTCATCCTTCCTCTGCTGTTGCTCGGCAACTGGTATCTGACACATTCTGCTGTCTCAACAGAGGCATCGTAGCTCATGCCCACTGATGTATTCTCCTTAGATTCATTTAACTCTTTTTTTCCTAGCCATGCTGACGGCCAGAGCTGGATATAGCAAATCCCAGAGTTTAAACTCCGGGTTAGGTGAATAAATATTTAATTATTCCTTAGCCTGAACTTTTAAAAGTTTAACTGGGTTGGTTAACTCAGGGGTCAGCAGAGCAACCAGATACCTTTATATTCTGGACTGAACCATCTAACAATAATCTCCTCTTTAGGTGGAAAAGTCTGTTAGTCCTGCCTTACAAAATGAAGTACAGGTAGCCCCTAACCTACAACCATTTGTATAGTGTGTTTGAAGTTATAATGTCACTGAATAAAAGGGACTTTATGACATTTTTCACATTTACAACCATTGCAGCAACCCTGTGGTCATGCGATCTAAATCTGGATGCTTGGCAACGGGCATGTATTCCTGACAGTTGCAATGTCCCAGGGTCCCGTGATCACCTTTTGCAACCGTTCCAACAAGCAAAGTCAATAGGGAAGCCATATTCATTTAACAACTGTGCTAGCAAACTGAACGCTGCAGTGACTCACTTAACAACTGTGGCAAGAAGTTGTTATAATATGAGCAAATATAATATTTGCTCATAAAATGGAGCAAAATTCCCTCAACAAAATTCCCTCTTAAGCCTTGCTTAAGAACCGAAATTTTGGGCTCGGTTGTAGCAGGAGTACCCCTGTAAGATACTCCTACATCTGCTGAACAATGCTATGGACCTTTGTCCCCAACTCTCCCACCCCGCCGCCCCCAGCAGCCACACCACTGCCCTGAGTTTCTGTATGATGTGATTGAGGGATAAGGAAGAGAGGCTGACATGCTTAATGTCACGCCCTTGTCGTCTTCTACCATGCCCTCTCTGACTCTGCCTGTCAACTAAGTGGAAAAAAGGAAACATGCTCAGACAGGGTTGCCATCTTTCCTTAAAGATGCCTTCCTCCAACTCCCCCCTTCCTCAGCCTCCTTCCGTCAGGGTTGAGATGAATTTTGCTAGAGTAGCATAAACCCAGTGTCCCTGCTCTTCCCCGCCCAACTCTGTGGTTCAGAAGCTTCTGGCATGGACCCGACTGACTCCCGGAGCACCTGTAAGGCAGCTCTGCCTGTTGCATCATCCGGCCAGGTAGCCCTGGGAGCCCCCAGAGCCTCCCGCATCCCAGCTGGCTTGCCACATCATTTGCTCTCCACACACCTAAGCCAACCAGCCGTTTAGTGGCTTTACCAAGTTCTGGGAGATCAGGATCCCACTAACAAAATCAAGAGTCTTTGTTTGGGACTATATAGTCCATTTTAACCCCTGGGTCCCTGCAAAAGGACTCTATTGGCAAGCGCTTCATGACATCACCAATCCCTCATATTCCTTGCAAGGAAGGGGGGGAAATCTGTACTGAAGGAGAAAAGCAATAGCAAAACGAACAGCGATCCTGAGCCACAAGCCCCTAGAGAAGAAAGTATATATAAATTTAATAAACAAACAAACAAACAAACAAATAAAGTGGGGTGGCTGGAAGATATTGAAGTAATTGCAGGCACAAAGGCTATGGACCTTTGTTCCTAACTCTCCTCCCCTGGCAGCCCCGCCACTGCCCTGGGTTTCTGTATAAAGGGATGGCGGGATAAGCAAGCGCACCTGACACACTTAATGTCATGTTCTTGTCCTCTTCTACCATCTGACTCTGCCTCACAACTAAGCGGGAAAACCGCTCAAACAGGGTCACCATCTTTCCTTATAGGTGCCTTCCTCCAATTCCCGCCCCCCCACCTTTCCTTGGATCTAGCTCCATCAGGGCTGAGATGAATTTTGCTAGAGTAGCATAAACCTGGCCTCCCCTCCACCCCAGCGCTTCAGGAGCTGCTGGTGTGGACCCGACCGAGTCCCAGAGCACCTGTAAGGCCGCTCCGACTGTTGCGTCATCTGGCCAGAGTCCTGGGAGCCCGCAAAGCCTCCCCTGCCCCGGGCTGGCTTGCTGCCAAGCTCTCCCCTCCTCGCTCCTCATTCCCAAGCCTGGCAATTAGTGGCAGAAGCAGGTTGGAGAGCTTGCTCGGAAGACGCAGCTCCCCTTCTTGCCATAGCCAGGCTAACTGCGGCCTCGGAACTCCCCTAGCAACCCGAGGTCCCCCGGGGCTCCCGGACGCTTCTCGGGACCGCCGCTCGGTTTGGCACAACACGTTCTGGGGCAGGCGGAGGAAAAGCTTTTGGCGCGGCGGCTCCCTTTAGGAAGTCCGCGGAGGGTTGCGTTGCCTCATCCGCCCGGCCTGGCGGGCTGCGCTGGACGAGGCCTGAGCCCTCGGTGGGGAAGGCAGGCGCCCGTCAGCCAGCAGCCGTTTCTTCTGAGCCCCCTCCGAAAACATATACGTCTAACCATAAATGCGTGGCTGGTCTGCTTTTATTAATAAGGGATGCACAAGATGTAAAGGTCCCGCGCTTTTTTAGCGAAAGAAAAAAAAAAAAAGGCGGGAAGGAGCCGTAATAGAGTGAAGCGAGTAAGGATTTGGGGCGGCCGAGAGGGAGGCAGGACTCAAACTAGGACAGGGCGACAGTGGCATCTCTAAGCATTAAGATCAAGTGAAAAACCTATTATTTTTTTTTGCAGCTCCTATCTCCCTAGTGGCTTTTAGATCGACTTTAAAAGGACATTAAAACGATAAGGAAATGTGACTTGGTCTTCTGTCTGTTGTGTGCTATGTGGAATGATAGTTAGTAGCTGGGTAGAATGCAATCTATGAGGTTTTAAAGCAGTATAAGGAACCTATGAGTTGATAAAGGTCTTAACCACCTCTCATCCTTCATTTCCCTCCCCAGATATATGCATTTGTCTTGATAAATAAATAGAGGACAAGTGTAAGCAAGGGGAACAATGTTTTCCTTTCAGAAGGATGTATAAAGCATCCCCAATTGTACTAATATTAAGTATAATCCATAAGTCACCTTACGAATGGTGTTCAGTGCAGCACATCCTTGCTTTTTTATGCACTCCTGGTTCCTCAGTGTAGAATTGATTATAAATAAAGCAGCTGTTGAAAAACAAAAAACAAAACCTACCAATAGGAGTGTTCAGAATGAGAAGGGACAAATACTGTAACCGAATCCATACTGGCTGATGCTCAAAAAATATACAAAATATTTTTTGCAAAAAAAAATGTAGCCTTGGTGGGAGAAAATAGTGTTTACAATGCTTATTAGTTCCAGAATAAATAAATAATAGGGCTTATTTCTCACACCAGACTGTTCTAGGCAAACCAGTCATTTTGTTTTATAATCCATACTTTGTATGGCATGAACTCAAATCAATTATGACTTACTCAATAAGCCACCATGGTGAAAGCAACCCTGGCATAGAACAGTATGTGAACTCAATCAGATTGAAACCCCACATGTTCTAGGTCAAATATTAAGGTGAAGCTTTCATTTAAATATTTGGAAAATGTGCTTTCATTAGAGCTGAATTTATCAGAAACATTCAGTACGCAATTAAAAGCAAGTTTCTTTATATTCTATAACCTTCAAAAGCAAAACAACGTCTTGTCAGTGTTAACAAGAAAAGCTGAAATTGGGATATTGGAGGCTTTGTATAAATTATGATTCATGAAAAGCTAGTCATTAATATTGAGAGGTATTAAAATATTTCCTCTCAGTTTCAAGACTGAATCACAAACCACTTCCCAAGGATTTTGGTTGTTCGCACGGTCAAGAATAGGATAAAATAAAGCTCACAACAGAAATGATTTTAATAATGAGATTCTCAGATTTCTCTCTATCTCCTAATTTCACTCTTTCTACTCTCATGATAGAATCACCACCTCATGGAACACAGTAAACCTTATCAAAGAGAATCACGGCAAGGACACAGTCTGTGCAATGAATTGTAGATCTTGCATCAGCTGAAATAGCTCTGTGTACTGCTGCAGAAGTGCTAATGCTATCAGCATTCAGACCCGAAGTCTGGGATGTATTGTGAGTGTTTGTGTCACCTGCTGACAGCCCAGACTCTCCAAGGCTGCCCTCGCTTACTGTGATTAGTATGCAATGATCATGAAGTCCCAGTGGGAGCCATTAGTTACCTCTCCACAAGAACAGAGATGTTTCTCTATTAACGTCAAAACATGGCTCTTCTACACCCCATGTCACTGGAAAGACCTGAAAGATATTGCAACAGCAATTGGAATGGGAATGGGAATTAAATCAACATTCCCAGGGAACCCTGCAGCCGTTGAGCCGTTGCCAGTGGCAGTTCAGGAGGCCGCCTCAAAGTCCTCTTCCATAAAACGGAACACTTTTGCTTCAAATCGGGATAAAGAGGTCAGAAACCATGACCCTCTGACAAACCAGAAAAGATCGAAGAACTGGTTATGCTCGGCTTTGAGCCAAGACAATTAAGGGTAGGGATGTGATGACAGCTTCCACATATTTGAGGGACTATCATAACCAGGATGGAATGCTTGCTTAGAGAGGGAAGGACATGTCAGTGGGCCAGTCTGGCATCTGTTTTTGAAACTCCTACTATTTTAACCAGACTGAAATAGTGTGATGCGATCCTGGGTGGAACATTTTTAATGAATTCCATTTTCTGTCATTGGGCTCTGGTGGCCATAGCTGCCTATGTTCATTACTCTCCAATTAGTAGCATTGGTACATCTAGATCTGCTGTCCTTTGAATATCCCACAACAGCGCCTGGGAATTTAAAAGCCAGTTTTTAATGCTCAAAATTTCAAACAGGAAACCAAGAATTAAGACCAGCTAGGGCGAGTCTTAGCAACTGGCCCTACTAAGCACTGATAATTGTCCAATTATGTCTGGTCCTGGTGCTAACCTTAATCAACGTAATAGAAAATGGAAGGTTGCACATGCATGTGATGTGTATCATTGCTTAAAGAGGAACAACAGGGAAGACAGTCATGTCCATTTCATTCTGCACGCAGAACAGAACATCATTGATTTGACAGTGTTGCAATTAGATCGGTCTGGACCTAACCCTGTTGCAAATATGATCTGCCATCTCTATTTTTCAGGCATGTTCCCATGATACTGTTTTCATCTGGTCGCCAGCCCACAAGAGAAACTGGTTTAAGTACATTCTTAGCTATTCTGTTATTAAAGCAGCACAGTATTTCCTCCTATATTCAGTGCTGTCCAA
The DNA here is from genome assembly GCA_032468015.1 of Mimophis mahfalensis. Lineage (NCBI taxonomy): Eukaryota > Metazoa > Chordata > Lepidosauria > Squamata > Mimophis > Mimophis mahfalensis. The sequence goes on from JANHFR010003585.1 coordinate 308,011, forward strand.
AGGGCAGCCTCATGTAGAAAAATCTATTAGTTTTTTTTTTTTTCCCTCTCACTGATTAGCTCGGAGGGAAATCGGATAATTGCGGTGACTTGCAACAGTGGCAGGATAGGGATGGGCATCAGGAACAGCAATTTTCATGTCAAAATAGTTTTCCGCTGATTGGAGGATGGGTGGCTACCACTTCATCGTAGCAATGGAAATATGGCCTGAAAGATTTGTGGTCATCAGGATTTCCTGTGCATTTTAAAAAGGTAAAACTCCTTGGCCTAAACCTGGCTAGAAAGCCAAAGAATCATATTCAACTGAGAATGAAACGCTTCTTTTTGACTAGGGCAGGGGTATCAAACTCGCGGCCCTTGGGACAAATACGTCACATGCTGGCCATGCCCACACCTGGTTTAGCAAAGGGGGGAAAAGTCACGTTATGTCATGTGATGGCACCATGACTATGTGAGTTTGATGCCCCTGGACAAGGGTGTCAATTGGGATTTTGGAAGACTGTCCAAGGATTGTATAAATCCCCTGTTAGGGGCTCTTACGTATCTAGGCAAGCCTCATTACTCTGTATGTGAGTTACACCAATGGGTGCACACTTCTCTTAAAATAAAAAAACATATATACATATATATCTGTACTATTGGTGTGATGTTGGTGAGCTGATATTTTTTAAAAGAGAGAGAGTAAGAAAGCCCATTCATTTCTGTCCTGAGTAGATGGCTGGACTAAATATTCAGTTCTGAGGGGCTTCCAGGTGTGAGACTATTTATAAATGAACAGTTGTATATCCATTAAAATCATTTTGCGTCCAGTCATATTTACACTTAGGTGCTACCACCAGCACTTTCTTAAAGATACATGGATTGCCTGAATACACCTGCAAAGTATTTTCCACTGATACTGGATTCAAGACATCCATTGTGAAAAGAGCCTCCCAAATTCAAAACAAATATCTGTGAAAATAGAAAAATGAGAAACCACCGCTCAGTGCAGTGGTGTGAAGGTTGTATGGGGTGTTTAAAAAAAATGTTTTAAGAAAATAGCCAGAAGGACCTGGTTATTTTCATTTGTGTGATCCACCTTACAAAGCAAGCTTATTGAAAGGTGCATAGAAAAATGAAGGACAATGAATGATTTCGTAAGTTACTTCACCCAGCTTTGTTCTTTGAGACAAAACACTCAGGGAACTATTATTAGCCATGAAATCACTTACTGATGCAATATGTTTCCCTAAGGAATGAACACATTTGGCTAAATTATAGGAGGAAAGAATACGATCAAGATAAAGTGGAATGAGTCTACTCTTTTCTTAAAGAGGATTTCAAAACACAATCAACCCCCTTCCCAGTAACATTAGCTTCTGTGTTTATATGTTACAAAGTGGGACAGAGAGAAGGAAGTATGGAGACAGGAAATCCACAATGTAAAATTCTGGAGGAAACAGTATAAAAATGTTAAATGTGTGTGCAGTATGCGCCATAATACTGGTCACAGACAAAAGCAGAAGCTCTATTTATTATTTGAACATACAGAAGCACTTATGATAAACAGCCTTATGGAATATTTATTTATTTGTATCCTACCTTTATTATTTTTACAAATAACTCAAGGCAGTGAATATATTCAAAATACCTTCTTCCTCCTCCTATTTCCCCCACAACAGCAACCCTGTGAGGTGAGCTGAGCTGAGAGACAGTGTAACTGGCCTAAGGTCACCCAGCTGGCTTTCATGACTAAGGGGGAACTAGAATTCATAATCGCTGGTTTTCTAACCTGATGTCCTAACCCAGGGGTCTGCAAACTTTGGCTCTGGAGCCACATGCGGCTCTTTCGGCCCTGTGCTGCGGCTCCCTGTTGGCTGATCCCACCACTGACTGGCCCCTGTCACTCCTCGCCTGGCCTGAGAAGGTAAGGGTGATGGTGTGGGATGGAAACTCACTCCATATGCCAGAGCAGGAGGCAGCTGGGTGGGAATAAGTGATGTGAGTTGGCTACGCCCACCCATTCATACTGGTTGTTAAACTATTGGCTCCCGGTGTTTTCTTTTCTGTGGGAAACAGGTCCAGATGGCTCTTTGAGTGTTTAAGTTTGCAGACCCCTACACTAGATTAAACTATAAAATGTAGTATGAAAGCATTTTTGCTATATGGTTTGAGTTCTTGCCTCTTTGTAATCTATTGATCAGAGTTGCCAATGGCATAAAAATAAGTATCTATTTTTAGCTTCTCTCTAATCACCATCTACTTGTCCCTTATTTATTTGCACCATAATCACCAAAGGCAACCTCAGTGTCTGGGCCGTGCATGTTTCACAACCAAAGCAAGCATAACAATGAAATGAAATGTGATTCCCTCCACCATCATTTCTAATGTTACGAAGGCTTCTATCTCCTTCCTTGATTTGTGTGGAAATTATGTGCACCTCTGTACTAAAACCTAGATCCAGTGACTTCCTTCTGTTTGGTGGATGCCCCTTTAATTCTACCACTCACATGGCTGTTCTTAGCTACCAGTGTGATAAAACTGACCTTTTTCATGTCTAAAGCCTAGAGCTGGTCATTAACCCATTGCCACTAAATCTTGTGCATCACTTTTGTGAACATTGGCTAACACCAGGTTATTTTCTGTTATACCAAAAGGAATGTAGAGTGGGTTCTAACATCACTCATCAAGAGTGAGATGGAGGAAGGAAGTCAAGACTTGTTCTGTAACTTGGGTTACAGACTATAACACCCAAGGCCTCTTTTCAACTCAGTGATTTTATAATCCTTTCCAGGTGAATCTATGGGGAAGAATAAAATATCAGGATGGCAGGTGTGACCACCTGCCCCTTTTGATACACGTTAAGGGAGTGTGGTTTCAATTGCATGAACACAATTGCCATCTAGGCAAAATTTAACAGAATAACAGAGTTGGAAGGGACCTTGGAGATCTTCCAATTTTTTTTAAAAAATCACCTTTTCTCTTACTCTCATAGATGCCTCTGATTCTGCCACAGTGACCTGACAGAACAATTAATCAGTGGAATGATTTTATTTTTTTATTTTTGCCTCCAGATTTGCCTCCAGAAGTTGTGGGTGCTCCAACACTGGAAGTTTTTAAGAAGAGATTAGACAACCATTTTTCTGAAATGGTATAAGGTTTCCTGTCTGAGCAGGCAGTTGGACTAGAAGATCCCCAAGGTCCCTTCCAGCTGTGTTACTCTGTTCCATTTCTGGCTCAGTCCCATCCATAAAATATTCCTATTGGATTGCTTCATGTGACATACAAAGCTACTTGATTGTGGCTTGTGAAATAAAGCAAGGCTAAACAAACTATTGCTTTCCATAATGGTTTAACCTAGTTTTTTATATCGTCAGTCAGGAATGCCTTAGCCTACTTATTGAGTATATACGTCCAACCTATCTGAATATCACAAAGTTTATTTCCAGGAACAAAGTGGATAAGTAGAATTGATTATTACCTTGTTGGCAACTCACGTTTTATTTTAATGAAGCATTTCCTTTATTCCCATTTTACTTACAATCAAATCAAAGCTAAGGTTTCAGTAGCTCCCCTTTAGTAGCTCCCTGCATTTTCAAGGTGCATGGGGAACCTGGAAGTAATTTAGAGAAAGACAGGTATATTTTTAATATTCAGGTGGCCCTGAATATTATGCACATTGCTCCACATGTTCATAGCCTGAACATGGGACGCAATGCGCATAATTGCATTGTGCATCTTAGACCTCTGCCTTTCCCTGAGGGGTTTAGAGAATACAAGAAAGAGAACCTGTGGGTACCCACCTGGATAAGGGTTGATGGCTTATTTTAAAACGTCTACGTAGCTCTCATGGAGTCCAAGGAACGGAATGCCAGTTCCTTCCCCTTCACATGCATACATAGGGGAATTTCCCCTTAATCCCAATTAACTGCAATGAAACTATAAACGGAAGTGTGCTTTGAAGTTTTATTGATCTGTGGCCACCCCGTGCCCTTTCTCAGAAGTTGACAAAAGGGCAAACAAGCACTTTTTATGAAGTTGGTTACATACATCATCTGCATCCTTTCCTGTCTACCTTATTTGGAAAAAGCAGAAGTTGCCAAGCAGTAACCGTCTGATTAGCAAAAACAACCCTCCAACTTTGCCCTTGAAGCAGGCACGGTTCCTAGGAATCAATCAAGACAGCCCTGTACATCTTATTGCCATTCTCCTCCTTCCCAGCACATTGTTGGGCACCTCATCTGCTTCCATGTAGCTTCACGCAAAACCTTCTTCTGAAAAGCTCTTTGGGTTCCAGCTTGTTCTGCACAGGTAGTCCTCAACTTACAAGTTTGTTTAGTGACTGTTCAACGTCACGACGACACTGAAAAAAGTGCCCGAAGACCATTTTTCACCCTTACGTCTGTTGCAGCCTCCCCACGGTCATGTGATCAAAATTGGTAACTCGATCATATTTATGGCGGTTGCAGTGTCCTGGGGTCATATGATCACCAATCTACTGAGAAGCAAAGTGGATGGAAACTGATCAAGGAGAGATTCAATATGGAAATAAGGAGAAATTTTCTGACAGTGAGAACAATCAACCAGTGGAACAGCTTGCCTTTGGAAGTTGTGAGAGCTTCATCACTGGAGGCTTTCAAGAAGAGACTGGACTAACATCTGTCAAAAATGGTGTAGTGTCTACTTGGGGTGTGTGTGTTGGATTAGATGACCTACAAGGTCCCTTCCAGCCCTGTTAATCTGTAAAAGTCAATGGGGCAACCAAATTCACTTAACAACCCCTGTTACTATCTTAACAATTGCAGTGATTCATTTAACAAATGTGGTGAGAAAGATCGTAAAATGGGGCAAAATTCACTTAACAAATATCCCCCTTAAGCAACAGAAATGTTGGGCTGAATTGTGGTTGTAATTCGAGGACTACCTGTATGTACTGCTATACCTGCTCCTACCTTTCTCCTATCCAGGAAGGAGCCTTCAGAATAAGACTTTGGTCACCAAAATAGAAGAATCAACACCTACCCATGTAAGACTATGCATAGTTATCCACGAGCAAACCCAATATAGTCAATGTTTGTTCCCAGATCAAGTGTGCATAGATTTGACCTCTGGTAGCTCTTGCTAGCTTCTGTACTACTTGGGATATTCTGAATATACAAGCAAGAAAGGAAGTTATCCCGACTAAATCTTTCTTTCCATTTTTCTTTCTCTCTCAATCAAACCAGGGCATGCATGCTCACTCAGAAACAGAAGCATGCTACATCTCATCCAGCCCCTCTTTTATATCCTGGCTTTTCATCACCATGCAGATAAATTACAGTCAGCTAAAACGGGCCCTTTTGTTTCCTTGCAGAAATGCTTTTACTAAGGGTGTGACAGGCGTAGGTTCATCAGGCAGTGTCTTAATTTTGGTGACAGAAAAAAAGCTGTAGTTGCTGCTGTGTCTTTTTTTTCTTTTTTTCTTTTCTTTTTTTCTGTGAGGTGCAGGTAGATGAAACTCGACAGAATTCAGTGAAAGAAGAAAAAAAATTCTCGGAGAGTCTTTCATTCACTCATGTAATTTTATGGGGGATGGCAAACACTGCCACCTACCATTGATGAGCAGCTTCTATTTTACCCACCATCTCTGCAAAATAAAATGCAGAATAAATCACCGCCCGTTTTGTTCAGTAGTCCTAAAAACCTTCCTTTTGTAAGTATTTCTGGGTTGCTGTTAATAACTGGCCTCTGGGCAATGCATGAAAGCATTATCCACACCAAATATTAGGAATGCCTCCAGCTGCTAAGCTCTAAAGGCAACACACGGGAAAATCTAAACCCATTTTATTAAAATTGTCCCTGGCAGCACAGGGAGAATACCACAGAGAGACTTATGTGGGAAGCGATGTATCAAAACTCTTTTATCAAGGTGATTTTGTGTGAAAAGATTTGAATTGCTCCCAATTGTTTAAGCAAAACACTTCCCTTACAGCACCAACAAAAATTACAAATAATGAAAGCATATTGTTAACAATAAATGAAATGAATAAATGAAAAGGCTGCAGTACTGTGCATAACAACCCCAAATGTTGTGATGAGGGATGGGGCAGCTGAGAAGTGTCCCCCAACACCATTTTCTTTCCCTGGTCTCCACCCAGGACAAAGAAACAGGTTGCACCTGAATTCTGAGCTGTTGGCTCATGTCTGTAAATTGCTTAAGTGAGTTATTAATAGCTTTTAATAAATTAAATTGTTGTGGGAGTAATTTACATTCCTTTAGAAAGATGTCCACAACTTAGTCATGGCTCCCTTGGAAATCATGACAATCACGGTGATTGTCAATGGGTAGAGAAGTTCCCAGGTTCATTACTCTCAGAAAAGTTCTCTCAAGTTCAAGGCTGGCTTGGAAAAATAATAATAAGAAATGTATTATGTCTTTTTCAACTGGTTTTATTTTCATTTCTAAATCCTTATGGTTACTCCGGTGTTTATAAACATTTGGAATGTTTTTAAATTGACAGCGCTATTTACAAAGGGTAACACAAGCCATTCTTGACCTACAATCATTCGTTTAGTGACTGTTCAGATTTACAACAGCACTGAAAAGAGCACCTCACGATGGGCTTTCACACGACTCCCCATGATCACATGACCAAAAGTCAGAGGTTTGGCTGCTGGCATGTATTTATGATCGTTGCAGTGTCCCAGGATCATGCGATTCCCTTTTGCGATCCTCTGGGAAGCAAAGTCAATGGCGAAGTCAGATTCACTTTACAACTGTTCATTTAAGTTGTTAATCCATTTAACAACTGTCTTGCTTGGCAGCAGAAATCAATGGGAATCAATGGTGATCGTACGTCGAGGACTACCTGTAATACCCTTAATAATACGGACTCATGGTGGATAGATATTACTCATAAAATACATTGTTCTGTGGCAGGTTCTCAGTCTGTTTAAGCTGAACAGCATCTCGTCAAAAAGTGGGGGGAATTTAAGATCTCCAAAGGTATCCAGCATGCCTCATCATTGGCTGTGTGAGCTGACATTGCAAGTGGCCAGTGTAGCAAATCTAAAAGGACCCCGGGCTTCCCCGCCCCCCTGCCCCTCCACATTATGCATATCCCCACAAAGAAAACCCCTGCTGGCTCAACACTCAGATGTAAAAAGATAAATTGCTCATGAATGCTTCTGAGCTGACCTGCATCATTTACATTAAATTGAATTTTTTCCCCTCCTGAGATTATTAATACTTAAAGGAGATCTAATATTAGCAGTAATAAGGCTAAAATGGCAAGGTGTAAGTTAACTTTATGCAATAAACAAATCATCAAGATGCTGTTCTTTATTTCAGGGTCACCCAAACCACATTTTTAAGAACTTGCTGTCACATTCCCTTCTTAGCTTTATGGCCAGTGGTAATTTTAATCTATTTTCTGAATAAAGTCATATTTTACTAGCAGTTACAAGGCTTCTCTAGTCACTTATCCAGGTTGGGAGCAAAAATGACACAATAAGATTCATTTCTGGGTAAACGTGTAGGATTGTGCTCAGAGCAATACATTTCAAAGGAATGACTGACAACAATTTTAGAAAAAGCAACTGCATCCTTTTTAGTTTAATACAATTGTCGCTTGCTTAAGTGGACATAGCAACCACCCAATTCAGCAACAAGAATGCAGTTTGATGGTGTGCGTGTGTGTGTTTGCTGCTTGCATGTTACAACCAAGACAGTGGTAATCACTTCAGTAAGGAGATAATTATTTTAATAAAACTTATTAGTAGGGATGCACCCCACAGAGGCATCTGGGGAGAAACAAAATACAGCAGATTGTAAAAAAGAAAAAAATAGAGAGGAATTTGTCTTTGCTTAATCCTATTCATCTTCTGCTTCAAAGAAGGATTTATTTCTAAAAGCGAGGTCCTGAGGTTCAAACATCCCTGGAACTCAAGTTTCTTTGACCTGGAGGACAGTCTCTTAGGCCCAAACATATGGCAGAGAGCTATAATTTTGTCAGAGGAAACAAGAAGATAGCCTGTATACAGTATGTCTGCAGTCTTGCTTTTTAAATTGCAGTTCCTGGCTTTAAGAAGTCCACGGGTTACCCTCAAATTCTGAGTATACAGAGGAAATACAAAGCATTTCTAAAATAGCTCTTCTCTTCCGTTGCAGCAGTTAAAGCTAAGAATGGGGTAGGCATGTTTCACATTCGTTTTACATGTTTAGTCACTTTCCAGTTTTAAATATGTTATAATTCATCTTTAAGGAACACAGTCGAAACAAAATTTATTAGACCCCATTTGGTGTTGTGTTTTTTTTGTTGGCACACAATTTTGCAACCCTATGCTGAATTCTTATTGAACAAGACCTATTTTGAATAAATACAGTTAAGAAAAAAGGGATGCAGTGGTTTAGTGGCTAAGACGTTGAGCTTGTCGAACAGAATGGTCGGCAGTTCAGTGGTTTGAATCCCGAGTATTGCATAACGGAGTGAGCTCCTGTTACTTATCCCAGCTTCTGCCAACCTAGCAGTTTGAAAGCATGTAAAAATGCAAG
>JANHFR010003585.1:358847-370399 GCA_032468015.1 Mimophis mahfalensis
AAAATTAATCATATATCAGGCCAGGCTGGCTCTTTGAAAGAGCCATGTCTTAAGGGTGCGATGGAAGGACCGAAGGTCGGGGATAATCCGGATCTCCGGAGGTAACTCATTCCAAAGGGCCGGTGCCCCCACAGAGAAGGCTCTCCCCCTGGGGGTCACCAGCCAACATTGTTTGGCCAATGGCACCCTGAGGAGGCCAACTCTGTGCGAGCGTACTGGACAGTGGGAGGCTGTTGGTGGCAGTACGTGGTCTCGCAGGTACCCTGGGCCTAAGCCATGGAGCACTTTAAAGTTCGTAACTAGCACCTTGAATTGCACCCGGAAGACCACCAGAAGCCAGTGCAGGCTGCACAGGAGAAGCATAACATGGGGTAAACTACAATTCCCACAAACCGCAGTACCCTAGCCAATTGTGAAGATCATGAAATTCAACATCTGGAGAATTAGGGATTCTTTATGCTTGCTACAGAACACTGAAAAAATTACAGTAGTTGAAAATCCAATTCAAAATTAGTAACTGAAATGAAGAAAATATATAAATAAACTTGCCTTAATCATATTATTTTTGACCTTTTTATGAAAATTATCTTGCTTCCTCTTGAGATACTGGCAATTAGCCTAGATAAGTTTCCCTATCCTATGGTAAAGGAAACCTGCAATTTGTATTGCTCTGAGGAGTGAAAATGTTAGCCTCTATCTTTCTTTATCTTCTGAGCTTCCTAAATTAAGACAGTAACTTCTTCTATCTGGCACCTATATTTGGTTTTTATGTCCCATTTTGGCGCTAAGAGGCACAGCCACTGATGTAATGATGAAACTGAGATAAACAAGAATTTTGAGGCAATCTTAAAAACCTACTTTGCTTCTTCTTTTTACTCTAGCATGTCCAACCCACAACCCACAGGCCACATGAAGTCCTAGACAGCTAGTAGTGTGGCCCCACAAGATAATAAAAATATTAAACAATAAAGGAAGTTTATATAGATTAACTATATGTTTTATATGCAGCCCAAAATAATTCCTCTTCATTTAATATGTCCCAAGCAAGCCAAAAGGTTGGGCAACCATGCTGTATAAACAGGGGTTCCCAACCCCTGGTCCATGGACCAGTACTGGGCTGTAGCATGCCAGAAACCGGGCCCAACAAACAAGCAAAGTCCCATCTGTGGGATGCAGGCAGCACACGCAATCATGCCCCCTTGGGTCCGTGGAAAAACCCCTCTCCACTGAACCGGTCCCTGGTGCTCAAAAGGTTAGAGTAACCACTGCATCAGGTTATATTTATAAACTAATAAATTACTGCACAAAACCAGGCCCCAAACCATTGACCTTACCCATTCAGAAAGACTCTGGGATCACAAATGGAGTACTACATCTTGTCATCAGCCACAGCTTGCTGAGCTGTGCCTTAAGCACAAATTGCATTTGGGCTGCGATACACACTCCAAGCCTCAGATGACAAAAGATATGCAGACAATGAAAGGTTTACACAGTATTACATTGTAAAAAGAGGGAATAGCCAGAAAAAAAGCCAAATTTAAGTGCAATTTGAACAAATACTCTCCTCCGCTACCATGTTCAAAACGACAATTCAGAAGCAATTTTTGAAGGGAGAATTGGAGGGCCACACACCAGGCCCTTAAAGAGAGTTGCAGTTCATGTGCCACGTGCATATCAGATTAGGACACTGAATCCTGTCATACCTATCTATAATTCTGATGGAAGAAGGCTGTCACCAGGCCCCTCAGGTTATTTCTGCAGAAAGTCCCACATTATTTGCCCCTCTCCCATATAGCAAAAGCAACAGCAACCAAAAAGAGTTGACATAAACACTCCTCATTTTATGATGGATTGAAGTATTCATATATTACCATAATGGATTTATAAAGCAAGGCTAGGCTTAATGTACCCACTATATGGATGTTCATTCCTTCTTGTCCCTATTTCCTTTCTTTAGTAAGCATCTCTATTAAGGAAAGGCTATAAATTGTACTGGGTTATTCAGGAAAAGAGACAGGGAGTGGGAAGGGCTTACAAACAAGAGGAGGAAGGACAACCTCCTGTTTTGTGATCCATATTCAAATTGTATTTTTACTGTATTTTATGGTAAACTGACCAGCGAACTTTGGCTTTTGGATGACCTAAAACAATAAATGAATATATCTGGAGGGGAACTATCTCTGACTACAGTCAGCTGGGCTAAGAGACCATATGGGAGAAGCCTGGACAAAGTCAAAAGACCAAAGATAACAGAGAGGGATGCAAAAGATGGAACAAAATAGAGCGCTTGTTGACTGTTCTGTTAACATCCAGAAATCCGGGTCCCATTGGTGACCTCCCATGACTTGATTTAAGATTAATTTTTTTACTGGTTTTCTATTAATAAAATGAGAAATCAACCACAATTACCATCTATGCCATAGTTTATGCTAACAATCCACTGAAAACTGTCACTGTGTCCTTGTTATGGGAATTCAGGTATATATAAAGAGAAGTCACATGAAAAAGAGCCCAGCTAAAATAATCCTCTTGTGGTTTAAATGTTTATCCTATCCATCAGATTCCTCTGACATTTCCTGGTTTTGATCCCATTTCCTTGAAGTGGTTGCTAAGGGCATCAGGGACTCTCTTCTATTCCTTTCCCCCCACACTTCCCCTGATAAACAAATATCAGCCCTGGCAAAGCCATAAACAGCTGTTCAACATATACAAGAGGCAATATTTAAAACATGAATCAAAATGGGTAGACACTTAAAATCAAGGTTACACTTCTCAAAGATTCAAGAGTTCATAGAGTCACCCAATTTAGAGGTGGAATATGGAATAAAGGGCTTTGGATTACATTTGTACAAAATATGGATGGATTACATTTGTACAAAGTATAATTAAAAAACAGAAAGATTGGAACAGATGCATTTGCTGATTGAACTACTGATACCAGCACAGAATCCCTTTCAACAACAACAGAAACATGCTCCCCTTATTGAATCTATTATTTGTCCTGCAAGTACCGTAACATAATTTATCTGTTTATTTTATATCGCCGTATTTCTGCAAGGAGTCGTTATACTGATTTCTGGCAGATTACAAAATCCTCGTATCTTTAGCTTATGGACAAGGATGCAAAAAATTCCACAGATAAGGCTGTAAAATGGTCGAGCTGGCTCAAGATAGTTGGGATTCATGAAGTAAAGTAAGGCCTCAATTCTAAACAAAATTTAATGAAGTAAATACCATATTATTCGCATGTCTGCGCCACTTTTCCCCCAACTGCTCTGCCAGTAATTCTGTCTCCTTGCTTATTCTGCAGGGAGCCGAGCCACGCCAGCCTCTCAAGTGGATTGGCACAACAACATGACGCAAGGCCACAAGTCCTCTTGCTACAAAGGAAGCAGCCAGTGGGAAGCCCTCAGACGCTTGCCTACTCTGAACAAGAAAGCAATTTAATAATGAGAAAGGCGGGGTGGGGGTAGAAGCTAGGATCACGCAAGGATTGCGTCAAGCCAAACTCAAGAAGGGCTGCCTAGCAGGATAGCACTTTCTAGGCCTACGTCAAATCCCTGCTCCCTGAATTGATGCCAATGGTTCTGCTTCTAACTACCAATGTAACACTACTGCAGGGCTACCATTGGCTGATCTAGTCCAATCAACTGAATACCTGTGACTAAAGTGAATTATTATAATACCTGTGAATTATTGTATTAATTCATTAGCCTGCTTTTTTAAAAGCAGCTACCTTTCTCCTAGGTGATATATGCAGAGATTGTGGTAGCATCTAAAATACCAGCTGCCACCTAGATTTCCATTCAAAAGTGACTTTGGAACAAGCTATAGAATTACATGCTGAAAACACTTCTTTCTTCTTCTTCTTTTTTTTTTTGGCTGAATAGTGCCTCATTTTCCTCTAAGTTGCTTGCACGCAGCAGCCCTGCTTGTTAAAGAAGCACTTTCAGTGACTTAGCTTGCCATTTGCTTTTGTCCAATTTTGTAATCCACAAAATGAATGAAAAATTAAAATTAGATGATGTGCTTACAACCGTATATAAGAAAAGTATCCCATATTCTTACTAAGCAGGTTTGGTGCAAAAATGGGTCTCTACCCACTTCCGTATGAGCCATCTGCATGTGCCGGTAGTCCTTGACTTATGACAACTGAGCCCAAAATTTCTGTTGTTAAGTGAGACATTTCTTAAATGAGTTTTCTCCATTTTATGAGTTTTCTTGCCCCAGCTGTTAGGTGAATCACTGCTATGGTTAAAGTTGGTAGCATGGTTGCTAAGTGAGGTCTGGCTTCCCCATTGACTTTGATTGTCAGCAGGCTGCAAAAGACGATTACATGACCCCAGGATCTGTAACCGTCATAAATATGAGTCAGCTGCCAAATGTCTGAATTTTGATCACATGACCATGCAGATGCTGAAATTATCATGTGAAAAATGTTTTTCAGTGCCATTGCAACTTTGAATGGTCACTAAATGAACTGTTGTAAGATGAGGACTACCTGTACAAGTAAAAATGAGATGATGATCAGGAGTTGCTTTGTCTCTTCGGAATTCCCATTATTATTTTGATTGGTCTGTCATCGTTTTAGACTGCCCTAACTCTGGATGCTTTGGAAGGCTTACAGGTAACTTCAGCATAATAAACCATGAAAGATCTTTTAAAAATGCTTGACAAAATGAATTTTTTTTTAAAAAAAAAGCACAGCTAGCTTGAAAAGTTTTCAGCTGGCATGGATTGTCTCACAGACTCAGGTCTGAGTAGGCGGGTATAGCAGCCGACAGTCCTTTAGGTAGCTTGACCCCAAGTTGTGGATGGCTTTAAAGGAGAGACAAGCAGCATTTTTTAAAACTTTAAACCATTTCCTTGGAGAGGCGACTGCTAAGGAAGGGCCTCTGACAGATAGGGACCCTGACAGATACAGAAGGAACAATATTGAAGTCAGTGAAATTTTTATCTGTTTTTTTAAGCATGCTTTCCTTCCACTGATATATTAAAACCCATGGAAGCCTTATACACCTAAATACACACATACTGTACACATATAAACATGTAATTGGATGTTGACATCTTGCTGTTCTGTTTTTTCAGCATAGCTTTGACGACTTCAAGGATCAGGAACCAGTAGAGTGTTGGGGGACCTACTCCTAATTTAAAAGGCTAAATGCAATAGTTTATACTGAACATGTGAAGAAACAATGGCATTTAGACTTATATACCACTTTTCAGTGCTTTACAGCCCTCCCTAAGTGGTTTACAGAGTCAGCATATTGCCCCCCAACAATCTCATTTTACCAACTCGGACGGATGGAAGGCTGAGTCAACCTTGACCCTGGTGAGATTCAAACTGCCAAATTGCAGGCAGCCAGCAGGAAGCAGAAGTGGCCTGCAGTACTCCACTCTAACCACTGTACCACCGAGGCTCATGGAAACTGATTGCCAAGGACAAGCATAATTGTACAGGTCACATCCAATTAAGTTTGGTTTCTCATTTTAAAGACTTAAATTTTCAGACTACTTCATTAATTGGGCTTACATGCCACTTCAATCCATAGTTTCTATACAATTAAACACTCTATAAAATAATTAGATTAAAAACTTATCAAAATGAAAAACTATAGCTCATTACTGTCCATCCAGTGTACTCCAACCTTAACATGGGGGCAGTTTCCACTAATGTCTTTTGTGTTCCACTCACAAAAGCCCTCAGAATAACCAAGTCTTAACCACCTACAGAAATACCAACAGATACAAAGGCAACTTTGTCTCTAGTAGTAAGCTGTTGTATGGAAGGGGGTGGTCATAAAAGAAAAGACTCAGCCCTGGAGCCCCTGCCATCAAAACCCACAACAAAGAGGAAGCACCCATAACATACCCTTTCAGACAGATACTTACCAGAAAGTCAGATTCCATTAGGAACACATTTTCTTGAAGATAACCATCTCAAGGACTTCACCGGTGAAACCAGACCCAGGGTTGCTCCTGGAGGCCAATTTTCAAAAGCAACTCTAAGTACAGGTAGTCCTTGATTTATGACTACAGCTGGAACTGGAACTTCTGTTGCTAAGTGATGTAGTCATTGAGTGAGTTAACCTTACTTTTATGGCTTTTGCCACAGTTGGTATTAGGTGAATCACCCAGTCATTAAGCAAATCCCATTGACTTTGCTTGCCAGAAGGTCACAAATGGTGATCACATGACCCTGGGGCACAGAAGCCATTGTAAATATAGGCCAGTTACCAAGAGCCTGAATTTTGATCACGTGACCAAGAGGATGTTGGAACAGTCATAAGGGCGAGGGCTGATTGTATGTAGCTGATTTCAGTGCTGTCAAAACTTCAAATGGATGTGAAATGAATGGTCGTAAGTTGAAGACTGCCTGTATAATAAAGTGTAATATTCCAAACAGGGGGTTACTAGAACCAGAATACCAATTGCAAGACTATATGGCCAACTTACATGATGGGATGGTAGAGGACAGGAAGGGGGATGGTAGAGGATGGGAAGGCCTGGAGGAACATTGTTCATGGGGTCGCGATGGGTCAGACACGACTTCACAACTAATAACAACATAGCCAGCCTGACCCTAAAACTGTATTACAGGATAAGCTACAACTACTGAAAGTATCTGTATTCAAGAGGCAGCAATGAATCCAAGAGCATCTGCAGTAGCAATCTGACGGAAGTATGCTTATACAGGTTGCCCTTGTCTTACACAATCTATTTAGTAACCATTGGGACTTACAGTGGTGCTGAAAAAAGTGACTTATGATTGTTTTCACAATTACAGCATTCTTGCAGTTTGTGTGAAAGGGAACAGCGTTTTAGATTTTGCATTTGGCTGACCTACTTAACCAGTGTCAATGTACAAGCCTGGTTTGGAAGCCTGACATCCCCTGGGCAAAGCTAGAGAAGCATGTGGCCGTCTCAGGGCATCAGTGCAGTGGGTGTGCCTCTTAAACTGCTCGTGGTTACATGCGATGGCCAGTGCCATCATTTTTAATCTAACCTTGAATGTGATCATTGAATACATGCAGTGCATTTAATAGATCTAATTCATTCATCTTTACAGGGATTTTTTTTTTTTAAGTCCTTAAGCTACAAAGACTAAAGACTAGGACTTTGGTCTGTTCCAGCACTGATCTTTTTACAGTCTTCAGCCAGTTTGAATGTTTAGGAGAAGCACGGGAAAAATCATCCACCAATTAATAAGATTTCATCTACTCAATGCTATTTCCAAATGTGTATTTTTCTTAAAACTTGCCTATTAGGAATCGTGGTAACTGTTTTTCATTCTTTCCAAAAGAGCCAAAACAGCCACATTGGCCATGAAAAAAATGCCATACATTCCATCTTTCATAGTCCATCTTTCATTCATAGGTTGCTCAAGGCAACCTGTAAAGCACTTTCTTTTGTTTCCCCTCTACCCCCAACAATTTAATCCTGGGGAAAGGATGAGCTGAGTCACCAAGTCAGCCTCCAGATTTGAATGTGGGTCAGAATATGGGTATCCCTAGTCCCAGCCCAACAACCACCACCACGCCAACAATATCTTTATTCAACCAACTGAAGTTTAAAAACAGTATACAGGTAGTCCTCAATTTACGACCACAAGCCAAAAATTTCTGTTGTTAAGTGACACTTTTGTTAAGTGTTTGTTTTGTTTGTTTTGCCCCATGTTATGACCTTTCTTGCCACAGTTGTGAAGTGAATTGCTGCAGTTGATAAGTTAGTAACCTGGTTGCTGGGTAAATCCAACTTTCCCACTGACCTTGCTAGTGAGAAAAGCCAATCAATAACCTTGGGACACAGCAATGATCATTAATATGAACCAGATGCCAAGCACCTGAATTTTGATGACATGATTGTTTATTTTATTTATTTATTTATTTATTTATTTATTAATAACATTTCTAGGCCGCCCAACTCCCAAGAGACTCTGGGCGGCTTACATGTAAAAAAAAACATATAAAAATAAAACAGTCCAACATTTTAAAACATTTAAAAACTCTCCCCAGAGGTGTAATTGTTAACCCCAAGCCTGTTAGGATAGCCAGGTCTTAACAGCTTGGTGGAAGATTTAGAGGTCGGGAATGACCTGGATCCCCAGGGGTAGCTGGTTCCACAGGGTTGGCGCAGCCACCCAGAAGGCTCTCCTCCATGGGCCCACCAGCCGACATTGTTTGGTTGACGGGACCTGTAAGAGGCCAACTCTGTGGGATCTGACAGGGCGCTGGGAGTGGTAGACAGTAGTTGGTAATAAAAGGCGGTGTGAGAAAAGGTAACGGGAGTGCCTCAAATTCAGTAACTTTCTAGGACGCGTGTTCAGATAAAAAAATTTGTATGTTAATGGCCTGTATAACCATGCTTGAAATGCTTGGAGTATTAGGTAGTGTTTACTTGTATCAGCTAGTGCCTGGAACGTGTAGGTAAGTTAGATTGTAAGCCAAGCCCTCGTAGGAGGGGGTGGTGAGTTAGGGTATAAAATAGCTTGTTGCTAGCTTGAAATTGTTCCTCACCTTTTTTGGGGAGAACCCGCCTTCGCGAATGCGTGAATAAAGTCAGATCGTTTGGACCCTCAGAACTTAGGCTTTCCGTGTCTTTGTTAAGCGGAATCTCACAGCGGTCTCGAAAGTAACCCGGTCCTAAGCCATATAGAGCTTTAAAGGTCATGACCAGCACCTTGAATTGCACCCAGAAGCCCACTGGCAGCCAGTGCAGCTCGCACAGGAGAGCTGTTATTTGGGTGTACCAAGGTATGTCCATAATCACCTGTGCGCTGCATTCTGAACCAGCTGAAGCTTTCGAATGTTTTTCAAGGGCAGCCCCATGTACAGCCCATGCTGCAAAATTCGTAACTGTGAAAAATGGTCATGTCGCATTTTTCAGTACCATTGTAACTTTAAACGGTTGCTAAATGAACTGTAAGTCGAGGACTACCTGTGTAAGTTTTTAAGATGATCAAGAGTAGTTATTTGGGAAAAAATATATAACTTGAAGAAAATGGATGATAGGATGGAGAGAAGACAGCATCCAAATCACACCTAACATAGGCTATAGTCTGAGATTGTGGGAATCCTCATTATGGACTGTTAATCAGCTACATTCTTGGCTTAACATGGATTTTGATTCTTTTCAAATAAGCAGGTTTTGTATTCTGCCTGGCCTTTCAAAGGCTATTATCGTATAAACCAAGACAGTCTTCTGCCAAATAAATATCAAGAAGGTCCTAGAGCAAGTGATTTGGGTTCACCTGCATCAAAAACCCCGTTTCCAATTAGCCATTTTGCAATATAACTGGTAGGCCGCATGAGGGCACTCGCCTCTTATACCGAACGTGAATAAACTCACAAGTAGGCAAATGTATGACCCGGCATTAAATTGGAGCATTGCGGCTTCAGTCACATTCTACCGATAAAATATACATCTTCACCCTAGAACAGCAGATGCTCAGTTCACCCCAGGCAAATTGTATTAGAAGGAGATCACACCACTGAAACAATAATATGCCAAGCCACGGCATTGTAGCTCTGGAGGAAAGCAGAGAGAAATCAGCTAATTCATTTTTATAAACCCTGGCTGTTCTAGACTACATGGTTGGGTAGTATTTATATAACCAAGATCGTTCAGAAGAGTGTGTAAATACAGTAACAGCGAACTTCAAAATTTTTGCTTAGACAAGAAGTTACAAAATGCCACACAAGGCCCGCAGAATAGGTGAAATGCTCTGTGAAGCAAAGTCATACAACTATTTTTAAAGTTACGCAGGTAACAGCATAATAAACATAAATCATAAAAACATAAGCAGGGTGAGGAATTATAACTATTTTTTTCATAAAAATAAAAGTTAAGATGTACCATAGAACAGAAATTTTTCCAACCTGAAATAATCGTTGCTAAGAGTCACAAAGGAATCCAGACAGTCATATAGAAGTTATTCTCCATGTGAAGCTAATAATAATAATAATGGCAGGACCATAAAATATAGAAAGTAATAGAAAATGAAGAAGCTAAAATGCTCTGGGACTTTCGAATTCAACAAATAAGCACCTGGCCCATACACTCCAGACTTAACAATTATTGATAACAAAGATAAAAAATCCATGCCCACCATGGCCACACCCGCTAGCAACTGGGCAGAGAACCAGTTGCTAAATTTTTTGAAGCCCTCCCAACTAGTATAAGTAAAAACATTAGAATGTTTATAGAAAAAAATAATGAAGCAGTGGAAGATGAATTGAGGGGTGGAAATGAAAAATATCGGCATCTCAACATTAGGACAGGCATCTTCCAGGGTTACTCATTATCACCTTTATTATTTGTCATTACCAAGTTCCTGCTTTTAGTGATTTTAAAGAAAACAAATCTTGGCTACCGAAGAGTAAACAAATGCTAATAGAATCTCACACTGGATATATATGGATGAACTGAAGCTTTATGGAAAAATCAGAAATCCAGTCATTGACAAATATCATAAGGATTTTTAGCACAGGTATAGCAACGGAATTTGGCCTAGAGAAATGTGTTACACTAGGAATAAATTGGGTAAAATCATGAACAATAATAGAATTGAAATGCCAAATGGCCAGACCATTAGGATGAAGCCTGCAAGTATCTGAGCATTTTACAGTTGGATAATATCAAGTACAGACAAGTTAAAAATGTGATTAGTATGAAATGCACCCGCATAAGGAACTTCTCCGCAAGAGACCTTCTTTGGCTGGGTACAGAAACAACCCTCCATCTTAAGGACCCAAGCTTCGTATTCTGCAGGTGACCCTGGGATTTCCCCTCAGCTCCATACAACAGAAGGGAACTCCTGCAGTGGACTAGAGAAATGAAGCTTGGATCCTGAAGATATGAGCTTCATTTTTGCAGCCGCCAAAGAGGTTTGTCTCCCCTTGATGTGGGGAAGATAACTACGCTGGCAGGCTGCAGGAACAGAGCTGGGATCTTCAGGATCTGAAGCCCTTCGGAGTTCCTGTCCTCTCCATGTGTGAGGAGCTGCAGAAGTGGGGCTCATCCAAACATCCTTTCTGCATCCTGCTGGGGAAGTCCCCCTTTCATCTGGAGGCAGCTCTTTTGCCCTCGAACGGTTGCCTGTGGGATGGGAGATGACGAATCACAGCTCCACACTCAGCTGAGATTCCTTCCTGACAGGGACCATTTCACTCTCAAAGAAGTGCCTGCTGGGAGGGAATCTCAGCTCTATGGCAGGTGGCAGCAGCTTTCAACTTTCTCTACTGGTTTCTCCGTGACTTTATGGGGAAGATTGCAATATCATGGGGGTGCTTGGCAACTGTTTGTAAGTTAAGGTGACCAGACGACCCGCTTTTGGCGGGACAGTAACGCTTTTTATTAATCAGTCCCACGTCACGACTTCTTTTTAAAATGTCCCGCCGTGCCGCCCCACTGCGCTACCCCCCGCCGTGCATTCCTCCTGCCCCCTGCCGCACATGGCCGCCGCCGCTGCCATTTCTCGCCGCCCGCCGCCGCCATTCCTCCCGCTCCCCCCCGCCGCGTGTGGCCGGCGGCGGTCCTTGGTGCGGACC
>JANHFR010003585.1:370499-381669 GCA_032468015.1 Mimophis mahfalensis
CAAGGAATGAAGGCTATTGCTAAGCACATTGATTTGTGCTTAAACAGATTGTAAGCTGCCCTGAGTCTCCGGAGAAGAGTGGCATATAAATGGGATTAAAAAAAAAAAAAAAGATTACGGCAAAAACCAGGCTGATGGTCCCAGTTATCATCGGCACACAATATGATCTTGGACAGCACTTAAATCAGTGGTTCTCAACCTGTGGGTCGCGACCCCTTTAGGGGTTGAACGACCCTTTTTAAGACCATCGGAAAACACATACCACATATTTCAATACAAATTACAGGTGTACAGTATGTGAAAATAATTTTATGGTTGGGGGTCACCACAACATGAGGAGCTGTATTAAAGGGTTGTGGCATTAGGAAGGCTGAGAACCACTGACTTAAATGAAACTGACATGAGTGGATGAAAATTCTGTCAATTACAAAAGACCACACCGCAAAGATTCACGCATATAGTACACCGATATATTACAACATTCTAGGTTCTTGGGAATGACAATGCATATGAAGGCCACAACTAGCTAAAGGGCAACTGCAAATTCATATTTCTATGTACACAATAATAATTTATTAAATTTGTATGCCACTGAACATCAACAGTTCTAGAAATAGAAATAGAAATTCCAATAAAATCATCAAACATAAAAGATAAAGATAAAAGATAGCAAATATGCTGAAGCAAAAAAGTCTCACTTTCCCTTGCCAAAGGTTTGGGCAAAGAGCGAGGTCTTCATAGCTCTTCTAAATAAACTTTTTTTAATCAATTAAGTATATTTGCTATGAAATTATATGAAATACATATTTAAATAATAATTGTTGTGGTAAGCAGAGCACCTAGAACTGTATTTTCATTGAAATGGACATTTCAAACCTGACAGTATTTGATCTTCTGTCTACTGCATTAAAGGTATCACTAAACTGAATGACAAGTTGATTCAGTCCTTTGATTTCTCTGTGGAATTCTTAAGACAGATTTCCATGGCAATCTTATAATCCTTTCATGAAGTAAATCTCAATGAGCTCAACAGAATTTACCTCTGGGTGAGCATGCTGTACTTGCTCTAATGAAAGCCACTGTTGATACCTCTCTGCATATACCAAAGAGCAAATTATTCAAGAATCAGGTGCAGAGGTGGTATTCAGCCAGTTCTGACAGGTTCCGGAGAACCGGTAGTGATAATTTTGACTGGTTCAGAGAACTGGCAAATACCACCTCTGATTGGCTGACAGCATAGCCATGCCCACTAAGCCATGCCCACAGAACCAGTAGTAAAAAAATTTGAATTCCACCACTGATCACGTGACTTACATTTGCAGGCCTTCCCCATTTTCTTTTGAACTGGGCTCTATTTGAGTAGCACATGAATGTCAACTCACCGGTTTTCATTAACCAGGAACATAGAGCTAACGTTTTCCACAAGTGCTTCACTTATGGGTGAGAGGCAGAATGGAGAAGAGAAGGCATCTGAATCCGAGTCAAACGTGCTATCTTTGCTAACATCATCGGCGGACAACTCCAAAGAGCCTTCATCTTCTCCTGCCTCCAAACGGCCCTCCAGCCCTTCCTCTACGGACTCTTCTAATCGGTTCTGTTCATCCTGAGAACTGATTGTCGATAAAATTCCTGAGTCACTGTGAGCAGGCTGAGCGGAGCTGTGGATGTTGCACGTGGCCGAACAGCTGTGGGACAATTTGTCCCCTTCTTCTGAAGGGGGGCTGACATGAGCCACATCCCTCACCAGCTGCGTCACAGTCAAAATGTCCTCCTCATCCTTTGGGGTCTCAGCTTGCTTCTGCTCAACAGAAGAAGCCTGCATAGGGATGCCAAAACCCTGAGTGTGTCGGTTGCGCTTGCGGGGAGCCTTGCGGACAGGGGAGCTCTCAGGCGTGATGTAACGGAGAGCTTCTTCATCTTGTCTCTGAATACGGGAGTTGGGAACCCAGGCCAGGATAAGCGTAGTTCCAAGCAGCTCATCCTTCTCCATGTATAAGCACAAGTAGCCTGCAAAAGAAGACAGGGACTTAGACTTACAGTCAACCCTCAGCTTTCTGGACTTCACATGATGGAGAAACACAGCTATTCCTTTAATTTCTAGCAAGTGACTGGCCTTTTCTCAAGGCTCAAACAGGTTTTCCCTCCTCATACAAGAGTATCCCTGAAGACATCCTACATCGATATTTTGACTGACAGATTCCTCATGATGTGTTTGCTATTATCCAAATAAACACACAGAACAAGCCAGTCGGCGTCCGGGATGAGATGATTAGTCTTGATTCTTTCTACTGTTGTTTCTGCTGTTGCTTTAAACTGTTGTGCACATCTTTTCAGGATTCTACTGATCTTATGCTTCTTTTTTTATGCTGTTGGCTACTTTTGAGCACCTCCTTTGCAATCAAGTGCAACCTAGCTATTTAGGATGCAAATACCATGTATTAATTCACAACGTGTGTGTGTGTGTGTGTGTGTGTGTGTGTGTGTAAAACTAGAACTTTTATTGATTTTTCCCCCTTCCATTCATTAACTGAAAATTAGCCCTGTCAAAAACAAGCAACGTGTTTCTTCTATAAGATGAAAAATCACAGCAATCTTGTTAAAATCAATGAAATAGCTAATATTGTTGGGAATAAGGATGACACTGCTTGCTTTCCAAAGGTGTTCTAATTGCTGCAATGGAGCTGTTTCACCCCATTTCCTAGCTGTTCCATTTCAGACTCACTCTTTCTTATACTGACAGTTGAGTTCTTGCTGCACAGAGGTAGGAAAGAGTCTTTTCCTTGAAATCCCCTGTTCACAGGGTATCTGGGCAATATAAAATAAGTTCTTGCTTCCAATTTTTCTTACTGAAATACACGTATCTTTAAGCTTTCTTTCTAATAAATACAGATAATCCTTGACTTACAGACATTCCTTTTGTGGCCGTTCAAAGTTACAACAGCACTGAAAATAGTGAACCATGGCCCTTTTTCACACTTATGACCACTGCAGCATCCCCACGGTCATGTGATCAAAATTTAGATGATTGGCAACTGGCTCATATTTATGCAATGTCCCGGGATCATGTGATCACCTTTTGCGACTTTCTGATATGCAAAGTCAATGGGGAAGCCAGATTCACTTAACAACCATGTTATTAACTTAACAACTGCAGTGATTCACTTACCAACTGTGGCAAGAAAATTTGTTGAATGCATCAAAACTCACTTAACAAATGTCTTGCTTAGCAACATAAATTTCGGGCTCAATCGTGGTTATATTGACCACCTATAATATTCTTTTTGGGGTTTTTAAAAAGAAAATTAAAGTTAAAATAAATCTATTAAGCTGCCATACACCCTAACATTTTTCTTAAAATTCAATCTATCCCAGCACTATAGACACTTAACCAGAATGACTTGAAAGTGAAATGTGCAGTCTGATGTTATGACCCAACCTTTGCTCCTTTGTATTTATATCATTATTTCACTTGCAAGGATATAAAAGTCTATAGAGAGCACGGAGAACGGCTAGCAGAGGGACCTGCTACCAAGACGATGGTCAGATAAGCAGGCCTTGAGCCCAGGCTAAGGAAATAACATGAGAAAACAAGCCCCTCCTTAGTTCACAGAAAGGGAGGATGGGAAAGCGCATTTTGACTTGCAAACTTCTGTTACCTAGAGCTATTACAATAAAAGACCTATAAAATAAAAGACCTATATAATTATATAATTATTGGCCTATATAATCATTGGTTTCTTGGTCTGGTCTTCCTTGTGGGGCTGTCAAAGGCAGTCTGAATTGCAATGCAAGTTTCATCACTTGCACACTTTGCCTATGCCAGAGAAGGCCAAAATGTTGGCTTCTGTGGATGATGTTGTCCTGTCCTGTAACACTTGGAAGCTGAATAATAATAATAATAATAATAATAATAATAATAATAATAATAATATCATCATCATCATCATCATCATCATCATCATCTCTGGACACAAAAAGCTGCTTTCATTTGCTCTGAAGCAAAGCCAAGTGCTATAAAGATAATCAAAATCTAAATAAAAAGGAATACCGATAAACCTCACATTACAATGGCAATTGGGACCATTGTCACCTTTATTGTTGCTAAGTGATACAATCACAAAATGCAACATCAAGTGATTGTATTAGTTAGCAAAGAGAATCCAGGCAGTCCAAGTTGTCCCAAAAGATATAGGTCATTAAGCAGGAAATGGAGGGTATCCCCAGTCAGGAGCACAGGAGGACTGCCATGGGAGGGGAGGCTATCATGGAAGAGGGAAGCCCTGGGAGTTCTAGAACCCCAAGTTGTGGGATGATGCAGTACACCATGAACTCAGGAAGGCAGGGAAAGAAAGCACCAGGTGCATACATGTGTGTGAGCACAGGGAGGCCTGGGGAAAAGAATGTGAGGTACATATGTGTGTGCAAGTGCAGGGAGAACAGGGAAAAGGTCACAATGTGTGTCTGTGCAAGCACACGGGAGCTAGAGGAAAGAGCATGGGTCTTCCAACTTGGCAAGTTTAAGACTTGTGGACTTCAACTCTCAGAATTCCTAAGCTAGCATGACTGGAGGAGGAATTCTGGGAGTTGAAGTTCCCAAGTCTTAAAGCTGTCAAGTTTGAAGACCCCTGGGAAAGATGGTGTGAAGTGCATGTGTATGGATGCAGGAAGCTGGAGAAAGATGGCAGGGGTTCATGTGTGCAAGAGCAACAGGGAGGCCAAGAAAAGAAGGTGTGGAGTGTGTATGTGCATGGTCAGTGCAGTGGGACTGGTGGAAGACTTATCTAACTGATTTGCAACCTTCTCTGATGGCTTGTCCATTAATTTTGTTTGCATGAAGCTGTCAGAAGCTATCATGTGACTGCAGCCGGCCGTAAGTGTGAGCTGGTTGCCAAATGCCTGAATTTGTTCACATGACTGCAAGGGGTATTGCAGCAGCCATAACTTTGTTGAGATGGCTATAGAAATCAATCAATCAATCAATCAAATAAATAAATAAATACTCTGAGGACCATTCACAAGTCCCTTCAGTCAGTGCCATAACTTCTAATAGTCGCTAAGCTCAACTAACTCGTGAACAACCTGTATGTCATATTCAAAGGGATATATGAAAAATATGAATTTGTTTCAAATTCTACCTACACACAAGTGATTGGGGAACCAATATAAAACACTAACTTACGTTTTCCTAATACAATACTTTCGATAAATGAAATGAAATCTTATAGTAGATGCTTCTACTGCTGCTGATCTGTATCATAGGCACAGTGCCATGAACTATATGCAATAGGAATAATCATCATACTTTGAATTTATATGAATTTATAAAAGGCTGCCACTGACATGGAAACAAATGGGGTGAATACTAAATGCTATAAATGCACAGTTCAAGTCCCACATTACTTTTTTACTTATTTAATTAAAAACATTTAATTACTTTTAAATGTATTTAATCTTACAAAATAATGTGTTTCCCCCCCTTCCATTTGCATAATACCACAAAGTGAACAGTGGGATGGGTTTTATACAGGTATAAATTTTATTGCACACGACCCAGAGTGTCTCTTTAAAGGACACGGTCAGTTCTTAAATATGTTATATAACTAATGTATTTAATTATACAAAATAATGTGTTTCCCCCCCTTCCATTTGCATAATCAGTTCTTAAATATGTTATATAAATGAATAAAAATAAATTAAAAATTCATTTGTATTTTTCTGATATTTGCAAAATCACATAATGGTGTTTGCTGGCTGAAAAGATTCTTCTTTGTGTTAAAGCTTATGAAAGCAAAACAAACATTGCAAAACCTAATTCTAGATCTTCTTAATATACTTTAATCCTAAAATGAGGTTATCATTTTGGAAGTTCTAATATATAGCACATGCCACCTCATACTCAAGCTAAAAAAAAATTAAAATCAAGGGAAGGAAAAATTTTACGCTGAACTAGGAAACTCAGACAAGGAATAGCTGAGACACACTATCTTGCTGGCAAGATTTAGCCACTCCCCCTGGATCCGTAAACAAAAGAGATACTAGCTGAAGGTATACAAGGGTGAGAGGTGAAAAAGGTAGTAAGGGAAGCTTAAGGAAATAGCTAAAGCTCTCTTCAAGAATTTTAAGTAAGTATGGAGGGAAGGGACATTACACTTCATCCCTAACACTCCATGCTGACAGGGAAGGGTTGTAAAGGAGTCGCAACCCTATTGACCTAGGTACTCTCCAATCCCCAAGAGAATGGCAACTGTATTTAGCAGTATACATTAATACCAGTCTTGAATGTTCCTGGGAGATCCGAGAGGAGCAGCGTAGGACAAGTTCATGCCTCAGTTCCCTCTACACGTATAAGCATTAGATTCCTGAAGAGGGCTTCAGAGATTCTGCTACACACATAGTTCTGAAGAGACTTGCTGATATTTGCTAGCCATCCTCACCTGGATGATGTTCCACAACACCTTGCAGCATCTCAGGGGGGTGGACACAAACATTGTTCTTGGAATAGATAATCTCTCCATCCAAGATGGAAGACGAACCACCACAGCTGCCACTGGCATTTAAGGTCAGGAGATCAGATGCTTTGGAAGAGGCACGACGGAGGAGTCTTCCCAGAGACATTGCCAAGGAAATGTTTCCATTCTCTATCAGCTTCAGTCAAGCACCTAATTCAGAGAGTAAGGTCTGCCCGGGGAAAACAAAAAGCAAAACCATACACATACACAAATTAGAACAGATGCAATGAACAGGTAACAACAGAAAGACACATCGCTCCCGTTTCTTCATTCAAATGAAGTACTTTGGTTGGGATGGTCTAAGAAGCGGTATGACCTTTATAGTGTCACTCGCCCTACTACAACTTCAACATTAAAGTCAAGTCTACATAACAAAATTCCTATTTAAAACTTGAGGTGATCTCTTGTACCTCACAAGCGCTCACCAAAGCTTGTAACATGAGCCTTTCTGAATTCGCTGCATGTTTTACTGATTTTCCTTCAAGGTACTAGACCTGCCATTGATTTGGATTGTACAATATTAACCCCCATTTTTCTCATTCAAGCACTGGTAAACAAAAATACTGCTTCACTTCTCCATTTATGGCTTCAACCTCAGGTTTTTAGTACTACGTTTGACACTAGACTTACTTTATCCTGCAGCTGAGCTGAGATGCAAAGATGCAAACTAATTTAGGAAATGTATGAAATCTGCTCATAAGCTAATCATATAAGAAATAAATAAAAAGCAAGTATTATGCAAAAAAAATAATTCCTTTGGATACTGCAATACGGGTCTGAAACAAATATCCCCAGTGAAGAGTTAATTTTAGCTCAGAAAGATGTTGACAGTAAACACATTTGCATCTGTTATTTATTTGTTCTAGTTCTTTATTGGATGAATTTGGGAAATGCCTTCAGACAGAGTACCTTAAGTCAGGGGTGTCAAACTCGATTTCATTGAGGGCCGCATCAGGATTGTATTTGACCTGTGGTGGGGGACCAGGGGGGATGTGGCCAGCTCGACATCACTCGTGTCTAGGACACTTTTGGTGGCCCGAGCACTCTGCCAGCAAAAACGGGCTCCATTTCCAGCTGCAATGGCCTCCTGCAACCCACTGCCGGGGAAAATGGAGCCAGGGAGGGCCGTACACGGTCTTCCCGAACTCCATTTTCCCTGGCAGAGGCACTGCGGGCCGGTCCTTCGCTCTTTCCAGGAGGCCCCATGGGCCAGATCTAAGCACCCTGTGGGCTAGATTTGGGCCCCGGGCCTTGAGTTTGACACCCCTGTCTTAAGTGGAGCAGCATAAGGATGCAGCCTGAAGCCTGCTATCACTGCTCTAGCATAGTAACAAAGTTTTGTGAGCCTTACTTTTGAGTCCTGTTGAATATAGGCCTAAAATAGCTCATGCCTGCCATCACCTGCACAATACATGAATTGACAAGTGGAAGGAAAGGTTGCCCCTTGAAGGCACACCCAATCTTCCTCTTGTGCTCCGGAGAGAGCCAGCCTAGACTCTCCTGATTTCCATGGCCTTGAAAGCAACTGTAACATTTGGAGATACCAACCAAGGCACTGCAGAGCAGCAAGAGCTTTTTGCTTTAAGAATAGCAACCAAAAGACGCAAGAACAAGACAAAATATTGGCCTTAATTAAACCATGCCGTGTGTTTGAGTTACAGTATTAAATATTTCACAGGAAAGCAAGCTAAAGATAATGGAGCTATATCTCACAGATACAAAGAGTATTGTGTCTTGCCTGTGAGATGGCAGTTACAATTAATAACTAACTATACTGTGCACAGGAGTTTTCGAAAGGAGAGGCAAAAAGAGAAGATTCAGTCGAACCTTGGCTCGTGACCACAATCCATTCCGGGATTGTGGTCGCGAGCCGAAGTGTTCCCACCCTGAAGCGACACTTTTGCTCATGAGCAGAAGCCAAAACAGAACGAAAAATTCAGAAAAAGGCGTGTTTTTCATTCGCAAGCCGAGTTTTGGATCGGAAACCAATCCAAAACTCGACAGGATTTTCAGGTCGGAACCCGAAGTGGTTGCAAACCGAAGCGTTTGCAACCTGGCACTGTATGTGGGTACAAAGTGAGAGGCGTTCCCAGCAACACTCCCCTTCAAATCAACAAAGCAATAAAGGAGGTGGTCCTTGTTTAATAGCGCTTGTTCTGTGCTGAATGAGTGGTAGCTACAACTGGTTCCTCATGCTTATTTTCTCATGAAGCCTATATTTGAAAACCCATGCAGTCCTCCCTTAATGATGGCAACTGCCATCACTAAGTGGAGCAGTCACACATTTTGACTTATGACTTAACAATGGACTTTCCGTCCTGAAATTAGTACAGTATCTTTAAGTGAGGTCTACCAATAGTGAAGGTGTACACCGATAAATAAATATTTCCTGCCCATTCTTTAAGCTATGACCTGTTTTTTTCTTGTTCCAGGCACTTTCCCTCTTAAATCTTACAGCAGTTAATTTATGCAAAACCACAGATGAAGCAGCAAGATCTATCTTTTCTTCAGTATCCTTTCAGAGACTGTGTTTGCCAACTTGCTTAACTTGGTTACTGAATTAACCCCTTTTCTTCCAGGTGTAGAAAGCTAGCACCCACCCCTCTCCTAGAAGAATGAAATATTTTGAGAAATATTAAAAAGGCAGAATATTATATTGCCCTAGATGAGAAATGGAGAAACATACTCTTGGAAAGCAGCCCCTACTTTTCTTAATAGACCTCAGCTCAGCAGGTGTCAGCACTTAAGAGATAAAGAGATACAGTAGCTAGTTCTATTCACAAGCAAACACCCTCATCCAACAAAGGTAGGATTAGTCCTCAGCCACAATAGGAATTGCCCAAAGCCCCTTCATTGCATCATCTCAGTTGCACCACCCCCAGCAGTTCAAACTTCAACCAAACTTAGCTCTGACAAACTCCTAGGATTTGTACGTGGCCCCATAGGAGTCTGACAACAGACAACAGAATGCAGGTTCTTGCACAAGTTCAAGCGCAAAGACCAAGAGAAGGTATAAATACCACTCCCATTCTCAACTCCATGTGATCAGCTGCCCAGAATCACAGTGCTCGGTGGTTCTGCTTCATCAATAAATGGACTCTCTTTCCAATCAGCCTCCAGCCTCCATTTTGTTTCCAGCGCCTTCCTCTTGGCTTGGAACTGAACTAGGTGGAGATTTCTTCCAAATGTGTTTATGGATTATTACAATGAACTATCAAATAAGATAGGTTTGCAAAAGGCACCAAGTTGTGAAAGAGCAAACCAAGGTTAAAATTAGCTTAATGTCCAAATGCAACCATCAGGTCTTCAGTAGGCCTGGTTAAATGCATGGTGGGAATGCCCTGATCACAACATCTCAATCATCAGTACTAAAATGAAGAAAAAAAGCTGCACAGGTTTGAGTGCAAATTCTTAGACATATTCCAATTCTCAAAACTTAGGACTTTGTAATGAACTTTCAAAATTCTCCATCAAATATATGAAAAGAGAAATTGAATGGAAGCAAAGGCATATTGTAGGCTGGTCGACGTAAAGACCACTATAGGTACATTCTGGAAAATATAATAAACATAAAGAAAGATTGGGCCTTCCTGAAAGTAATCCAATAGGATTTCTGCAGATGATTTTCTAGATTCTTTTTTAAGAGATCAACTAGTGTGTAAATTCAGACTTTCGCAAAAAAGACCTCATCAAATATACCTGAGTAAACTTCACACATTGTGAGATACGAGGTGCGCAAATTAAGTAATGAGACTGGCAACGTAGTGTTTGATCTGGCAACACTTGGGAGGCAGGACTTGGAGGGGCGGCAGGTGAACATGTGATACACTTTCAGTACGAGTTTGAACTCACTAGAGTCATTTGGTTGTCTGTAGCAATTTTTTTCATAAAATGATTTTTTCTAGTGAGTTCTAAAATTCAACTCTTCCCCGATCATTCTGACTGTCAACCGACGATCTGAATGTACAAGATCCCAGATTCTGTTGACATTTTCATCGGTTCTTGAAGATGAAGGCCTTCTGCTGAGTGGTTCATCTTCAATCAACTCTCTTCTTTCTTCAAATGCCTTGGGCCCTTGACAAAATACTGTCTCCATGGGCCTGCTGAAATTTTGCAAAAGTTTCCGTTGCACTGTGCCCAAGTCAGAAGCAAAACCTGATAGCACACCATTGCTTGAAATGATGTCACTCGTTTTTAGAACGCACTAGAAAAAACTGTTTCATGAAAAAAATCGCTTTGGACAACCAAATGAGTCTAGCAAGTTCAAACTCGTACTGAAGGCGTATCACATGTTCAACTGCCACCACTCCAAGTCCCACCTCCCATGTGTTGCCAGATCAAACACTATGTTGCTAGTCTCATTACTTAATTTATGCACCTCGTATGATGAGTTAAAGGATATTGGATAAGATTGGAGGTTAAATGTTCCTTTAGTGCAGTGTCTCAACCTCTGTCAACTTGAAGATCTGTGAACTTCAACTCTCAGAATTGTAGCAGTTGAAGTTCACAGATATTAAAGTTGTTATGGTTGAGAAAACACTGTTCTGGTGTATGAATCCTGTAAAGCAAGCGCTACAAATTATTAGGTAAAGGTAAAGGTTCCCCTCGCACATATGTGCTAGTCATTCTCGACTCTAGGGGGCAGTGCTCATCTCTGTTTC
>JANHFR010003586.1:32798-44330 GCA_032468015.1 Mimophis mahfalensis
ATTAATGAATGGGTAAAGTAGGATTATTTTATCTAAAATAGATAAGGGATAAAGAAATTTTAAATAGTTTAGGATTGAACATGGTCATAATCAACGCTATTATTGTTATTTTTATTGTTGGTATTTTTATTATGCTTTTATCAGAAGATAATTTAGGTAGAGGGGAGTAAAAATTTGTAAAAGTTTTTGTAAAACTTTTTAAATAAAAAAAAACATCTTATACAAATTCTCTTTATATGCTGCTGACATTGCCAATTTATAGTTTCTAGACCATAATTTCTCCCATATCTCCAATTCTATATTATAGCCCAAATTCTTTGCCCAAGCTATCATGGTGTCTTTAACTGGTTCATCCATTAAGTTATATTCTAATCGGTAACCATACAGGTTTTTAATCAATCTTTCATCCTTTCCCAACAATATCTCATCTAATTGTGTCAAGCTCTGATAGAAACCATGTAGTTTAACATCCTTATCATATCTTGATTGTATTTTCAAAACATATCACATCAATTCCCTGCTCTTTCAATTCTGTCTTTGTTTTGAGTTCCCCTTTTTCATTTAAGATATCTTTATATCTATAAATATTGTCTAACTTTCTCAAGCTTGGAAAGGTAAGTGCCTCTATTGATGAAAGCCAGATTGGAGTTTTCATGTAATGCTGTTCTCTAATTTTATCCCATTAACAAAGCATTTCTTATGAGGTTTCTCTTAAAGTAGCCATTGTTCTTGCTTCCTCCATACCATAAGAAAGAGTGCCAGCCTGTTTGCAAGTCATGTCCTTCCAGAGTTAACAGCCTAGTATTCCTCAGTTCAATCCATTCTTTCACCCAGACTAAGGCCGCTGCCCGGTAATTTTGGGTAATCCAAATCCTCCTCTGATTCTTGCATCCTGCCACATTTTCAAATTGATCTTCTTGCCCTGCCAAATAAATTTTAAAATCACATTAGTAAGTTCTTAGAAGGCTTTCTCCAGCTTTATTGGCACTGTTTGAAACAAATACAACACGCTTGGTAAAATGTTCATCTTAATCATTGCTATTCTTCCCATTAAGGACAGCTGGAGCCCCTTCCACTTTTCTAGATCAGCTTTAATTTGCTGCATAAGTTTGTTATAATTGTCCTCCTTCATTGTTGCACATCTTGCCATTAATTGTATCCCCAAATACTTAACTCTCTTTGTGGTCTGGATTCCTAACTCACTTTTTTGCTTCTCAGTCATATTTTTGATGATTATCTTAGTTTTTTCTCTATTTATTTTCAGTCCTGCTACTTCCCCATAATCTTCTATTCTTTTTCACAATTTTGATCCCGTTTCTTTTGAATATTCCAGTATAAAGACCAAGTCATCCACAAATGCTTGTAATTTGTACTCTTCTTTTCTGATTTTCAACCCCCTTATCTCTCCCTCTTGCCTAATCGTTCTATTTAAAGCTTCCAGTGTTAGAACAAATAGCAATGGTAACAGCGGGCATCCCTGTCTTGTGCCTTTTTTCAAAATTAATCTTGTCTGTTATTTCCCCATTCACTATAATTCTTGCTGTTTGTTTAATATTTATTGTCTCAATCATCTTAGTAAACTTGTTGCCAAAACCCATTTCTTCCATTTGCATTAACATAAATTTCCAATTTACATTGTCAAATGCTTTCTGTGCATCTAAAAACATCAACGCCAATTGATTGTCTAGATGACTCTCATTGTATTACAAAATATTCCAAATTATCCTCATATCATCTCCTATTTGCTTCTTGGATAAAAATCCATTTTGGTCCACATGAATAAAGTGTGACAGGAACTTCTTTAGTCTTTCAGCCATTATTGATGCAAATATCTTATAGTCTACATTTAATAACAAAATTGGTCTATAGTTCTTTCTCAAAAATAAGTCTGAGCCCTCTTTTGGTGTAAGTATAATGAAAGCCTCTAGCCATCTAATCTAATTTATTAAACTTTTTGGCAAACCCATAGGTTTTCTTATCTGTTTCATATGCTGATTGTAGCTGCAAATAAGACCACTACTGAAACTCTAATCCTTGTGTTACTAGTTGGTCTTTCAATTTTATTTCTCCTCTAGCACCCAAAATATCCCTATACTACCGTTTGGTAATCCTTATTTAGGTCACTAATTGGATTAAAATCACCTACTATACAAATGTTCTCACAGTCAATTTCTCCTAACCATTTATATAATCAGTCATAAAACTGTTCCTCGTTAAAATTTGGTGCATATAAATGTAACTATTACAATAATTTGCTTAGCATCCATTGTCAACTCTATTATTACCATCCTTCCCTCTTTATCCTCATACAACTTTTTTTTTCAATTCAATTGAGTCCTTTACATATACAGTTACCCCTCTTTTCTTTTTATGATATAAAGCAGGGTATAATTTCCCATTTTTTTTTATTTTCTAAACAGTTACCTTGCTCCTTTTTAATAGGAACTTCCTGTAGGCATGTTACCATTGCATTTTGTTTTTGTAATTTATTAAATACAGTTTTCCTCTTTTTTATTGCATTCAGACCATTTACATTATCCGAAAATAAAACAATTTCCTCCATTACTTCCTAGCCTGCTTCACCCCTGTAGACCTTAGTTCCTTCCTTTCTTTTTGACCCTGTTCCACTGTAACCTTCTTTCTTTCCCCGCCCCCATGCCTTGCCCTTTTTGCTTGTACAATGGATACCTCTGTCACCTCTTCTTGTGTACTATCTTCCATATCCAAACCTTCCCGCTCCTCTTCCTTTGCCCCAAAAAACTTCTCCTCAAACTCTTCTGCCTTCTGTAGGGAGTCCAACCAATACTTCTTTTCTTGCCAGGTTACCAAAATTCCTTCAGGAGTCAGCCACCCAAATTGAATGTTATTCTTATTCAGTTTCTTAGTCAGGAATTTATATTCCTTTCATAGCTCTCTCATTTTCCTTGGTATCTGCTTCAAAGCAATCACCTCTTTCCCACTGAGTATTACTGGCTGATCTCTCATCTTGTGCAATATCTCTGCTCTGAGGGCTTTTTTCCGGAATTTTACATGCACTTCTCTCTGTAGGCAGTTCCTCCTTGCATAGCTGCTATGTACCCTATATGTCTTGTTCATTTCCCTTTTCACCTTTTGTTTGTCACATCCCAGTGCCTCAGCCAATATCCTGCTCATTTGATCATACAAGTCCACCCCTCTCTCCTCCTCTATGTTTTAGAAGCACAGGAAGTATTCTGTCCTCTCCATCTCTAACTTCATCACAGGGGTTTCTAAATTCTTGTGATCCTGCGTTAGTCTTTGGTCCACATCCTGTATCCTTTTCTCTGTTGTTTTTTTCTGTTTTCTCCTCCATTCTCTTAAATCTCTCCTCAGCCATCACCATCATCTGTTCCATACAGTCCACCTTGTCATCCACCTTCCTGATGTCCTCGTGCATCTTCATCATCGCTTCATGTATCATATGGAGCAACTCCCTGGTTTCTATCTGATTCCATTCCTATATACAAAACTGTCCAGAGATTTTTGATTTGCAGTCTTTGGGGTTCCAGATGTACCCACCATGCTCATTGCCTTCCTCATCTTTGCTACCTTTGTTATCACCATCTTACACCAGGTTGTGATGTCTTTCAGTCTTTCTAGTAGATTCGTACTCCCTCCCGAAGTCTTCTTCCTTTCTATGGCTGCCCTTCTCCTTTCTCACTATCACTTGGAGTAGAAATCAATGCTTCTTTATAAATGCTAACCAGTCATGCAGGGTATTGTTATTCTAAGAGTACTCTTGCAGACCTTCCTCTGTCCCTTTTGTTTTCAAGATGTGGGCATCAGTTGCTTTCCACGAAAGTTAACTACACCACAACCAATCCAGTCAACTTCAGGATTTTCTCTTCTCTCCATAACAACTCTATCAATATTTTAAACTCAGTCCCAAAGTCTCAGTCTTTCGTTCAGGAGACCCCTGATGTTCAATATGGCATCCCACTAGGAATTGCAAGTCATCTCACCAGTCCAACTACCAACAATCTTTTATCAGGGGATTCCTTTCCACAAGAGGGAAATCCAAGGCTCTGTTTCACATCTCAATCTCTATTTCACCTCTCAAAACAGATCCCCCCCCCCTTTTTTTTTCTTTTTGATGGTCCCAAAAACAAGCCAATTTGCCACCCTTTTTTCTTTCACTTGCCATTTAATCCTTCTCTTGTGGTGGGCACGACTCTTTTCTGTGCTTACCCCAAGTTTCCATGTCCATCAGTCTCTCCTCCATTCCACTTTACTACTTCATCCCTCTTCACTATAATTCCACTTTCTGGTGTGTTCTGCAGCTTTGACAGCTCAATGGCTGTCAAAACCTCCCCTATCTTCCGAGTCTTCCAGTTGGCTATCCTCAGCAATTTGCAATCTTTCAAGGCACACCAACCCCTCTTCTTTATCCCTGACTTCTCCGGGGTCAGTTTGGGGTCTTTCTGCACAATTTGAACCCGTAAATGGGGGGGGGGTGTTCAGTCACCTTCTTCAGAGCTGTGGAGCCATGCCTCCTCTGATATATCCAATAAGGAATTATGTTTAACAGGAAATAAAACAAAATATACTTGTGAAATAAAGTTTGCATCTACTGAAAATTTGATGTTCCAAAATGTATACCTGAATTTTTCTAATTATGAAATCTAACAAATGATTTCTGTCAACTAGGTACATGGATAGATTGATAGGCAAAAGCGTTTGACATTTAGGATCAAAAAAACCATAGATTCATTTAAAGCATTCTGATTTTAAATATAAGAGTTGATAATTTCACACTGTCATCTTCATATACATTTGAATTATGTTTCATGATATAACATTTCAACTGTTCAATTTCAATTCAAATCTAGTATTTTTGTCTGAATCTTTGAATATTCAGATTGCAAATTGCTTAGACTTGGAAATGTATAGCTAAATAAAACACACAGCATGAGAAACAGACAGCCAAGAACTGCAGGCATTCAGAACCAAAATAAATTAATGGTTTCTAAAAAAATAAGATAAAAAATGCAACCCTCCCATGCCTCTACATTTGAGTTAAAATCTTACCAAAAAAATCACATGATTAAGTATAGTTAATAGAATTATCACTTTTATTTAATCATGTTCATCAACTAACACATTAAAAATTAGCTTGCTGAATTATGCGTGCAACACTTTCAAGACTGCATGTGGCCTAAGGGCATCAGACTAAGCATGTATATTCATGGCACAGCTCTATAAATAAAGAACGAATTGAATTTTGAACATTCCATGCCATAATGGATGTATGTAGCAAATATTTTTGAGTCTTTCATAATGTCTGTGTACAATGAAATTGTGGGGGGCAGTGTGAAAGCACTAACTTTCTCCATTGCTTTCTCCATCTGTAAATGGCAAATAACTGCAGGATGGAGGCTTCTCCATCAGAATCATCATGGAATGCAATCTTCCCCAGCCATCTGAAGCAGGCTAGGTGAAACGTGTATGAGCCAAGATATTCGGGGGAAATGGCAAAGGGAACTAGAACAAATCTATGGATAACCCTTAGGTGAGAACATCTTCCCCCTGGATTCATTTATTTAATCATTATTTAAATGCCCCTCAAATTGAAAAAACAAAGGCTGTAAGGGTCTCACATATAATACAATAGTAAATCAAAAGGACAAATAAACCAAATTGAGTTTTAAAAAATATAACAAAATTCCCAAACAAGTAACAATGGTAAGACTTTCTGCCCATTAACATGTCAATGAAATGCAATCATAGCAACAGTTACCTAATGCACAGAAGGAACATACCATGCTATCAATTTTCCAAAGCTTTCCAGAAGAGTCAGGTCTTTAGTTATCTTCGCTCAACACCAATAGAGTGGTCCTGATTTGGCCTCAAGTAGATCCCTCTTCCAAAGGAGAAGAGTGACGGCCAAAATGGCTTATTCACAGAGTTCATTTACTGATTGCACTGTATCAATAAAGCTATTGCTGCCAATCCTCTGCCTTCTTGGCAGCACAGCAACTTCACATAATGGACACTGTATGATATTCTTGGTCATATTTTTAAATCATTGGCAGGATTAACGGGAATCAGTGCTATGTTGATGTTCATTTTGTTCATACTGACTGTTCATGATTTAGAATTACAGAGACAGTTCACGTATATGTCTGTATGCTGGTGAATTAAAGGGACAGATGGAATGTATGAGGCCAAGCCAATCTCATTATTCCTGCACACACCACCCAAGTTCACCATCAGATAATTGTTTAGAATTGTTTATTTCAAAAGATGGGAGATGCAGTGGCACAGTGGCTTAATGATGTTGGAACTGCTGCCCAGAATTGGTCTGTACTCTGCCAGTCCTAACCCAGGTCCGCAAGATGGAGTGAGCTCCTGTCACTCATTCCCTATCTCCTGCCTATGCAGCAGTTCAAAACCATGGAATATTTTGACTAGATAAATGGGTACCACTTGGGTGGGAAAAACCTAGCTGCATTCATGAGTGCAGAAGCTGGCACTGGACTTGGCCAGATGCGAAACAATGTGACATGACATGGGACAAAGTGAGACTGGTGTGTTGAAGGTAAAATAATACATGTTGTATTGTTTAGACAATGGGGCTACCAAGTGATTTCAAGAAAACAAACTCTTACGGTCACTATTCAGCTGTCCCACTAATTCAGTTAGCTAATCTACTATATTTAATCTACTTACTGTATTCACCAGACTTTGCATAATGAAATTCCTATCAAATCCCCTAGGGTATTTTCCTTCTCAACC
This sequence comes from Mimophis mahfalensis, assembly GCA_032468015.1. Classification (NCBI taxonomy): domain Eukaryota; kingdom Metazoa; phylum Chordata; class Lepidosauria; order Squamata; genus Mimophis; species Mimophis mahfalensis. The sequence goes on from JANHFR010003586.1 coordinate 39,552, forward strand.
TTTTTATCAGTAACCTTCACTCTAATAATGGAAAGTAGTTTAAATAACTTCCTAACATTTATTCACCTTAATTCCTTTAGATTTGAATACTCCAAAGAAATGCATTTTTCCCTAGCTGCTCAAAAATCTACCAATGCTTAGCCTTTAAAGATAGATGCAATCTTTATCTGTGTATATTTTGCCTGCTTTTTTTTTTTTGCCATGGCTATGATGTTCTTACTATATCATTGCTTGTAAGATGAAGCCTAGAACTGGTCAGATTATTCTGCAAATGACCCAATGTGGGGACGAGCAAGAAAGATTTTCGTTGTTTTATTTTGATCTATTTTTTTTCATATTCAGAATAGAGCTGGAAGGGACCTTGGAGATCTTATATTCCAGCCTCCTGCTCAAGCAGGAGATTCCATACTATTTTGGACAAGTAGCTATCCAGTTTTTTTCTTTAAAACCTACAGTGATTAAACACTTACAACTTCTGAAGGCAAGCAGTTCCACTGGTTAATTGGCCTCACTGTTAGGAAGTTCTTCCTTAATTCCAGGTTGCTTTTTTCCTTGATTAGTTTCCATACATGGTTTCTGGTCTTGTCTTCTGGTCCTTTGAAAAATAAGTTAACCCAATTTTCTTTGTGGCAATACTGGAATACTATTATTATGTCACCCATAGTCATTCTTTTCTCTAGACCAACCATACCAAAATCCTGCAATCATTCTTCATATGTTTTAGTCTCTAAGTCTTCAATCTATTAGGATTAAATCTATTAGGATTAATCATGTATTATGATTAAATCTACCATGCCATCAAGTCAGTCTTGACTCCTGGGGAACCTCATGAAGTTTTCTTGGCAACATTGTTGAAAATGCATTGCTAGTGCCTTCTTCCTAGGGCTGAGAGTATGTCATATGTAAAATATATGTCATATATTTTAGAATTATACCTCTAAAGCAACTTTTATCATTCAAAGTCAGTTTAATAACCCAGACAAACATGACAAGTTTTATCATTCTACAAGTTTTCAGCTCTTTTTAGCAGATAATATCTCATGCATCTTTCTACTATCAGCCAAAGGAAAAAAAAAGAACTGGTACCATTTCTGAAATGATATTCCATCCTGCATGTTCATAAAGGTTGCTTGCTTATCCTCTGGCCAAAAAGTCAACATTATATACTCTTTCTTTCTGGCCATCATGACTATGAGTCTCCTAATGCTGTTAGCAATAGCTCTTGTTAAAAATTGATAAAAGTGAACATGATAGTTGCTTTTCTCCTCCTTCATCCTTTCAGATACAAACCCAAGCTCCTTCGGCCTTCAAGGCTACATCACATTTCTTGATCCTTTATGATAAAAAAAAGGAAAGGCTGGTAGGTATATCTTTCTGGGTCTTTTCTGTACCTGATAGGAGCAACAAGAGTGATGACAAGAATGGTTCAATAAAACTGTTTCTCCCAAACTTATTCCACTGTTAGGATTCCTTCTCCATCTTGATTGTATGGAAAAAGTAAGGCCAAATTTTTCTTTTTTTTTTGTCATTTTGCAGTGATGGAAAGTCAAGATGTTCCCTGCTGAACAAGGTTTTCTTTATGTTGGTGGCCCACATAGATGATGTCTTAAAAAGCTAAAAAAGTTTTTAATGATAGAAACATACTGTACTTATTGAAGACTAGGTTTTAATAACTCTTCATGCATAATCTGAAGAAAGATTAAGCAGGAAAACCAAAATTGGAATAACACATTTCTTGCAGCTCGGACGAACTTTTAAAGGTCAATATAATTCTAGGCTGAGAGACATTAACTTATTAGACACTAATAACTGTAATGTCATTTTTTTTTAAAGCCTGATGACTGAAGAATGTATTGTAATGTGTAATATCAGAGTCACAGAATCAGTACTCTCCTTTTGACTCAGAACAAGTTTCTAAATTGTTTGAATCCAGGTGTTCCTCTACTACAGGGTAGGCAAACTCCTGGCCCATGGGCCAGATACATCATATGCTGGCCATGTCCATGCCCTTTTTAGTGATAGGGAAAAAAGTCCTGATATGTCACATGACATCATCTGTGATGACATGAGTTTGACACCCCTGCTCTACTAGAACCATGTGAATCATTCACAGTTATGCTTTGCCAAGTGATCAAATGTCCTTTCCAATCAATTGCTTGAAGCCTTGATGTGTGGTATCCTTTCAGAGATTTACACATGATCATTTCAAGATTCTTTCTTGTTGCTTTATCTCATGCAAGTATCAGTGGAAGACACTTCTGTTGGCATTGCCACAAAGAATCTCACACTGTTGTTGAAACACATTAAAGTTTGCATATGGCTTCCCTGCCATGAAGTGCATATAGGTATAAACTTCTACTTTTGTGGGTGACTATTTCAGATGCTATCTGATAGCAAACCTGATTTGGGATACAAGCTGACATGTTAATATCTCTTCACTACAAGGGCATCCCACTTTTTTCATTGTTATCACCAGAGAGAATTATTTCATTACTAAGACATATTTTTTTTCTGAAGTTCTACTCTTCCCTAAAATGAATTGAAAAACTCAGCTGCTTAGAAACTGTTTTTATTCCTCCTTCCATAACCCTTTGAATTCTGAAAAGGAGGATACACAGACTTTTGAGATCAGGATTATATGTGAAACAATACAAAATAATAATAATAATAACAACAACAACAACAACATTCTCCAGATTTGTAATAAGTACGTAAACCTGAATTTAGTTAAGTTCATATTTCTTTTGGTTCTTGTGATTAGGATATAAGCAACTCTTATTTTCTTAATTCTGAAACAAGAAGATATTAGGGTGTAACCAGCCAGAATCCAAAATAGATATAACATAAAAAACTATATTTAATGGAGCCTGAAAGTAAAGCAGAAGAGCCAGTCTGGTGGTCTGGTGGTCAAAATTCTGGCCTAGAAGTTTGGAGACTGAGAGTTCAAGGCCTGCCTTATCATGAAAGCCAGTTGGGTGACTTTGGGCCAATCACTCTCTTTCAGCCACCTCGCAGAGATCTTGTGGATAAAGAATATTAAGAGAAAAGAGTATTAAGTATGACTGCTGCCTTTGAGTTGACCCACAAAAAGTGGGATAAAAACTAAGTAGTAATAATAATAATAATTTACAAATTTGCCATCAATCAACTGCAAAAAAAACAACTTTACTTGGAACTGTTTACATCCTGAAACTACTGTATATCTTAACACTAAGAAACCACAACACATTCCCAACCCAAAGTGGATAAAAAAGCCAAATACAGGCTAAACATCTGGCTATTTAATAATAATTAAAAAGTCAAGAGAGTGGTTGCAATGGTACCATTGAAGATCTGTTTATTGTTATGATTTGAATTTTGATTGTACCATCACAACCGCCATCTTGACTTTTTTAATCATATCAGCGGAGAGCCCTAAATAGAAGCAAAAAAGGAAAAGAGTCTTCTGTCACATTAAAGCCTTAAAAAAACTCACTAGTGCATAGACAGTGAGCGTTAAATGTGCTATTGATACCTTTTCTTCTGCAATAATCAGACACAATTATCCTTCTGGAAACTGAGATGATGAAATAATAAAAGTAGCCCAGAGGAACCCCTTCCTAGTGCATTTATATTACCACAGGGCTTGACCATTTCCTTGGAGTAACAGATGCTACACAGAGTGTGAAAAAGTATTTCTGTCCAACAGAGGTCCCTTCCCGAGTCCTCCTCCTCCTATTTTTCTACACAACAAAAGATTTGACAAGCCTCCTAAAAACGTGACAGCTAAATCTATCATTCCCTAAGGCAAACATAAAATGAATGAGGACATACTTATTGCATTAATATTTTTCATGAGCAACTCTCTTTGTCAAAATGGTGATGAGCCACATAGGTATTGTAGCCTCTAGAATGTATAATGTTCATTTCCGAATCATATTCTTTCTCTAGAACTATTTCTTATGTCATGTTCGATGGCACTGATGCATGATCTGCTTCTGACCTGCGAGTCCAACTTTTAACAGGCTGAATCTCCTTCCACTAAAAACTCTTCGGAGTCAAATTTTAGCTTCAGTCACTATTATTTTTATAAGAAGTGGTTCATTTGGCCAGAAAATAGATATATCCTTGGAATGGTTGGAATGCTCTTATTCCTAAAATGAGCAAACAAAATAGGAATTAGTAATTTCACATGATACCCAAGTACTTGCCTAGTAAATCAACAGGGCTGCCATCTGTTTCTAAATGACTATAGAGATTTATGAAGTTGATGAGTTTTTGTTGTCTCTCTCCTAGTGCCAAGGCATACTTGACCTTTCTTACTAGCCAAGGGTTTATCAGATCACTAGCAATCAAACCAGCAGCCAGATTCAAATGATCAGATGCTTGGAGAATTCCTGGTTCCTTGTCTTCTTGCCATATTCAGATTATTATTCCCACAGATAAGTTGTGATTGATTGGTGACCTCTATGAGCGTAAGCATTGGCAATCACAGATCAGAAAGCCACTTCAGTCATGATTTGCTTTTGCAGACAAATAATTTGTGAATATTTACAGATGCTTTATAGAGCTGCATAAAATGTCAACAGATGATGACAGATGATTTTTCCCAGTCACCATAGATTTTGCTCAGTTAAATAGAACTGGGGCCAAGCCTGTTCTACAAAAAATCTCAACTTTTGTACTGATTGAGCTGTACAGTACAATACAGCTAACTCTATTATTCCTTCTCTCAACTTCTTTCTTTGGAGGCTAGACAAAACTGCCAAATAACAAATACAGCGGGGGTGGGTGGGAGTT
>JANHFR010003586.1:112590-123702 GCA_032468015.1 Mimophis mahfalensis
AAAAAGCCATGTTTTTAACTCTCGCCGGAAGGAGTGGAGATCAGGGGCCATCCTCAGCTTAGGAGGAAGTTGATTCCATAAGGTGGGGGCACAGAGAAGGCTCTCCCCCTGGGTGTCACCAGCCGACATTGCCTGGCTGACGGCACCCGGAGGAGACTGACTCTGTGGGCTCGAACCCACAGAATGAGTCTATTCCATTTTTATATATATACATACTGCAAGGAATTGGCCATGGCGAGTTGACTGTGGCGAGTTGGCTGTGGTGAGTTGACCATGGTGAGTTGGCAATGTGAATTGTCATAGATCCCCCGAAGGTGCTTTTTCCAAAAAGCAACTTGATTTTCTTGGTTTTTTTCTATGAAAATGTTTCACTTCTCATCCAAGAAGCTACTTCAGTTCAGTCCACACCTTTGGGATATGGAAACAAAAATGCAAAGTTAAATTTGCGTTGTCAGTGAGTGTGTGTGTGTGTGTGTGTGTGTGTGTGTGTGTGTGCGTGCGCCTGTCTGCATATTTTGTTCTTTAAAGCCTTAAATATTGAGATATGGTGATTATTGCCCATCTCAGAAAACAAAGTACAATTGACAAATTTCACTGCATTATCATAGCCATAGAAACAACTGAACATGTCTGAAGTGACCAATGTCAACTTAGTTTGTTCTGTTTGGCTACATCTGCATTCAGTTTAAGAAACAACAAACCAAACAGGGAAAGGGCAAGATTAATAGCAACAAATCCTTTTTATTTAGTGAGCTAATGTATTCATCTGACTTTCAGAAGATAGATCGTATTAAACCTCAGTGAAAAGGCAAGGGATCTTCTTAGCATGGTTTCACAGAATAGCCCAATGTAGAACATTTTAGAGAAACCAACTTGCACATCAAAACAAAATTTATAACAGTAAAGCTTCACATCTTTTCTTATTTCTTCATAAAAAAAGAGCCATTTCCAATGCTTTTAGGCTCTCTATTTGCGGTTCTCTGAATTCAAACCAGCATGAATCACAAAAAGCCCATTAGTGAAAACTGTTGCCATGCCGGCAATGGCATTCACATTTCTTTAATATTTCCTTGAACCTTATTTCTCCCGTGAGTGAGAATAGCTAGTGCTTCTTGTTCAAACTTGGTAGCCATGATAGGAGTAGCTGTCAGACAGCCATAGTTCCCCTTGCTCATTTCAAGGTCTATTGAACAGTACTGCTGTGGCAGAACTATCCTTCAGCATTTAGAAATGGATTCAGCAGGGCAGGTGGAAGCGGGAAAACACCCAAGGAAATATATAGATAATACTGATGTAGGGGGAGAGAGAGCAGGGCAGACTTTTATGGAAGTTTCTATTGTTACTCACTTCATTACAATAAGCAAAACAAGTGTCAGCAATGAAACCTGACACTTTGAAACTCAATCAGCTGCCAGCATTCATTAATATAAAGTAGTCAATTTGAAAGGCTCAACACTATTACAGATTTGTAAAGGCTCCAATAAAGGAGAATTGTTCCATTTATCACCATTACGCATGCTTGTAAATTCTTGACCTGTTTGAATAATGCTATTGGGGAAGGTCCTTAAAGATAGTAGCAGACTTAAAGAAGAAGACGACTCTATTCAGAACATCTTCTGTACTGCATACCATCCTTTTAGGAACTAAATCCTGAGAATAAATGAAATATACATTAAAAACTTTGGTTTTATAGGATGCTGAGATCAGCATGCACATTTTGGTTTAATATCGCTTCATCAAATGACATTAGACTCCATTATCTGTGATTTGTGACTGTAGAAGCATCATTTAAATAATGATCCAACTTCCATATCATAGCAATACTTTTATTAAGTCAGAGGGTTCAGGATCATAAAATTGCAATATGCAAATGGTAAAGTTCTCAAGAACCCTTTAATAGGCAAGACAGGAAGTAAAACAGAAAGGGGAGAAAAACACAAAAAATGTTTAAACTCTGAATCTAATTACACTTGTGAGATAATATGAGTCTAGTTACGGATATTAAGATTAGCTTCTGTGAAATGCTATGGTTTGGGAAGATGCTCACAAGGCTTCCTTAATTATGAGCAAAAATAGTGGGCATTAAGTGTTGAAGCTCAGAACAGTAGTCTACATATTACTCAGAACAGTAGTCTACATATTACTCAGAACTCAAACCAGGTTTCTATGAATCTTTCAACCCATTGTTCTTAGATTGAAAGAAAAGAAACCTACTGTATCTCTTCTATTTGCCAAATCACTATGAATCATCAGAGACCTAGCAGTACATCCTGCAGTACATCTATCCCATGTTCATGCCTGAAGACTTTCCAAACACCCTGCAAAGTTAGCAACCATGATTTCAACAACAAATTGTATTTCTGGATTCTCGAGAATATTGTTAACACCAGTGACTTTCAGAAATACACCAAATACTCTTCTTTACCACTTAAATTGAGGGGCATTGGAGCAGCAACTTTTGGTTATGCTTTGATATTTTTGTGCTGGTTACGGTGGTGGTAAACCTATTCGTTGTTGGGAGACTAGCTGTAGTTATTAAGGGATGAATATTTTAATGTTTCCATGCAAAGTACTGCTCAGAGTCATTTTTTAAAAGTAGCATGGAAGTTATGTAAAATACATATATCTTCTAAGAATACAGAGGTTTCTAATTTTGAACAGATTATATTAATTGAAAGAGTCAACTGTTAATTTCTTTCAAAACTTATTGGATGCTGCTGTCCAGTTCTATTCCCTTTCACCATGAGTGGTAAAACTAAACTAAATTCCAAGATAAAGTCCATTGTTTGCTTGAAAGATATGTTAACACACAGTCATCTAAACTAAATTAATTTAAATATCCAAAATAAAGAAATTGCAAACAAGATTCCAGAGAAAATTCATAAGCTACTTTCAACTTATGGAGTTTTGAGTTACATCATGCACAGAATATAATTAACTGTGCTGTGTTACATCATAAGTAGCAGGTTAAGAGATTGAGAACCATCTGTCATCATAAGCAGACATAGAACAACAATTTATAGCAAGATAAATAAAACCTTAGCAGACATTGAGTTACATCTGAGGAGGGGGGGAATCCATCCAGTCACATCACTATAATTGAAACCACAAAATAGATGTTAGGGAGAGAATTTGAAAATCTGAAAACAATGTGAAAAGATGAGCTTGAGATGAGGCTTATTTATAAATGACAAGGTACCTATGGGATAACAAAATTTCAAAACTTACAAAGAGGAACAACACGAAAGAAGAAAACTCTCTTATTGTATTATAACAGAAAGATTGACCCATATTGTTATCTATATAAAAATTAAGAATTCAGATTCATAGAACACAATATTATGCAATTCTTCTGCTCTACCCTAGAACTGCCAACCCTCTATATGAATATTTGCTTCAGTAAGTCCTGGGTAACAAGTGCTTCCACTTGCTCTTGCAGATATTTCTTGATGAAATCGAAAGACATTTTGATGGTACAGTGGGAACCTCGGTTCACAACCACAATTCGTTCCATAACTTTGGTTGTGAACTCAGTTGGTTGTGAACCAAAACAAATTTCCCCATTGGGTTGTATGGAAATACAACTGATCCATTCCAGACCCCTATGAACTGTATTGGGTTTTTTTTTTACATTTTGAAGCACACAGCTAGTTAAATATGCCACAGAACTCACTGTAACAGTAACAGTAACATCCTGCTCTTCCCATCAGCACAGCTGACTGGCACTGATTGACAAGCAGCCAGAGCACCCACAGCTGACTGACGCTGACTAAGAAGAAGAAGCTGAAACAGCAGGAGGAGCAGGATGTCAGCTATGACTATTTTACAAACAAAATGGCGCAGAAGGGAAAATCACCACCACTGCATTTGGTTGGCAACTGAGGATTTGTTCATGAACCGATTCAAACATTTAGCAGATTTTTTGGTTGCAAACTGATTTGGTTGTGAACAGAAGCGGTTGTGAACTGAGGTTCCATTGTATGAGTATATGGAAAACAACAGGGCAAATGTTAATTGAACCCTTCTCATTTCTACAAGAAGAAGAAATTAATTCTATTAACTAATAATAATTGGGTTTTTTTAAAATAAACTATTTCTTCATTATTTGCCTAAAGACCAAGTTTGCAATATATGGACGAAGAGTTTTAAAGAAATAATTGGCTTGCATCAGAATATTTCCATGCTGAATTGTCCCATCACTTCTTATCCATTCATGATAAGAAGTGTTGGGACAATTACCAGAAGACCTTTTGCTTCTGTGCCTATTGTGGTAACATAAGCTTCTCATGTTCTTATCTTCACACATCTGGTCTCTTTCATCTTGTTTTATATAAAGCTACTCTTGGAAGCTATTTGGAAGCTGCAGCCCAGGTAATCGTGGGCTTCATTTGCCTATATAATGCCTCTACTACATACCTTCCTTTACCTGGAAACTTATGAAAATATTTCAAAATGGTGGTGGTAATCTTTAAGGTCCTTTGTGGCTTAGGAACCAGGAACAGGAACACGACTTAGAAACTACAGTAGGCAACTAGATTGCCTATTCTATGTGGAATCTACCCATTCAATGATACCAAGGAGGAGTGGCATGTCAAGGTTCCTTCCCCAGAAAATATTGATATGCAGGGAAGTGGAAGTGAACTTCTTTTATTAGAATCTCCCACCTCTGGGACATCTTAGTCCTAGAAATAAGGATAACCCTGTCCCTTTTATTTTCCCAAAAGTCAGTTAAGATCTGGTTCCTCTTCTGGGACTTTAGAAATGGAATAGAGGTATGATTATTTGTTCCTGAGATGGAACATGTTTAGATGACTATTCCAATCTCAGATGTCTTGTGAGGATCATACTGTCATTTTTTAAATTAGATTATGTGTTGCTATATAATTTATGTTTTAATCCTAATTACTGGAAAGAACAATTTTAAGCTGTGCAGAATCTGATCAATTGGAGCTTCACAGATGCCTAAGAGTGAGAGACAGTAAATGTTAGCTATTTTTATCCCCACATTATGTAGACATAATAACATGCTCATTCAACATGGATTTGTGATGAACAAATACAGTTTTTGGTTATTGAGGTTTAACTAATGAAATACTTGCTTCAATTTTCAGAAGTTCTTGAAACTCAACATTAAGAAAACTAAGATCATGGCATCTGGCCCTCTCAATTCCTGGCAAATAGATGAGGAAGAAATGGAGGTAGTGACAGATTTTATTTTCTTGTGTTCCAAGATCTCCACAGATGGAGACTGCAGCCAAGAAATTAAAAGACGCTTGCTCCTGGGGAGGAAAGCTATGACAAATCTAGATAGCATAGATGTCTCTAAAAAGCAGAGACATCACCCTGCCAACAAAAGTGTGTATAGTTAAGGCAATGTTTTTCCCAGTTGCAATGTATGGCTGTGAAATTTGGACCATAAGAAAGGCTGAGCATCAAAGAATGGAGGCCTTTGAACTATGGTTCTGGAGAAGACTCCTGTGAGTCCCTTGGACTGCAAGGTGATCGAACCGGTCAGTCCTAGAGGAAATCAACCCTGATTGCTCTTTAAAAATGAAACTTAAATACTTTGGTCACCAAATGAGAAGGAAGGACTCACTGGAGAAGAGCCTAATGCTGGGAAAGATTGAGGGCAAAAGAAGAAGAATGGAGTCACTGAAGTAGTCGGTGCGAGCTTAAATGGACTCCAGGGTATGGTGGATGACAGGAAGGCCTGGAGGAACATTGTACATGGGGTTGCGACATGACTTCGCAACTAACAACAACAATGTACTGAATGAACCTGCCCTAAAAAAAGTGGGAAATGTTAGCATAATTATAATTTTAGTCTTAGCTTGCTAAATAGTATTGTGCATTATACGAATAGTATTTCTTATTGTATTTTGTATTTTTAATTCTATGCCACCCACCTAGGCCCTTGCTCTGTTTCCTAAGCCTAAGAAAATGTCTCCGGACCAAGGTGACCAAGCTAGTTTTGTCCCTAAGGCAAGTAGAACACATGTTCATTGGGATTTTTTTTTTAGCATGGTACCTTTATAGCATTCATATACTTGGGGAATATTAACTATAATTAACAGTTTCCAAGTTTTTAGATTCTGTGAGTATTTGTTCATTTCCTTCGCTTTGTACTTTCTTTTGTACTGACAGCAGCAAACTCAATCCACAGGAAACAAAGTCCAATAATCTACATGTTTATAGAGCATCTAAATGATCAAGAACATTTAGAGCCTGGAAAAAATTAGGTATGCTAATGCAACAATCAGCCATGAATTGTTACAATCAGTCGCCATTTGTGAAACTCAAATCAGCAGCATCCATCTTTCAAGAGTAAATATACATTTAAAGTAATCATCTCTGTGTAACTGATATATAGGCAGATGCAAATTAGTTGGTTAACCCACAGACAGGCCTGAGTCTAAATACTTGTGAAGCATTTCAGATGCCTAGATCATCAAGTTAAATCTTTGTATTTTATTACATGTAAGTCAGATAGATAAAAGTGACTTAGTCTCTAATAACTCATTTTAATCATTGCATTAAGATAGGAAATAGCTAAATGACATCCTAAACTTACTTTTCTGGAATTCTTTTGGTTTTGGCCTAGAAGTACTGTATGTTATAGATCATTATAGCCAGTTAGTATACTTGAATTAATTGTGTGCAATCCCAATTAGAAGACCTCATGCACACACACACACACACACACACAAACAAACAAACAAACAAACAAAACAGGGTAGTGGAGGCTGAATTCAGTTGATATATTGAGAGCAATTTGCTGGAATTCATGTATTGCAGTGCACTTCCATTTAATTATATAGTCTAAGTGCAGAATTTCCCCCCAAGAAATAACATTATGAGGACCCTATTGCACAGAATTTGTACAATTGGAAGAGCTTCTTCCACCTTTGTTTATCCATCTAACCTTTTATTTTTTGAGCAGTGACCTGCTGAGATCCTACTACATTTATTGCAGCTTTGTTTTCACTAGCCGATATACTATGTCCTCTCTTTAAAAAAAAAAAAAAAAAAAAGATCAAGAAAAACCTTACAGGGTGTGGAAACAACCACAATACAAATCCCTGACCTATCCTTAGCTTTTTGTCATAATTTGAAGATGTTGTACTTCATGAACTGCAAATACATAAAACTTGAAGTTCAAAACCCAATCGTCTATCTACTTAATTGGTATAGCCTTGGGCAACTTATTTTGTTTTAAGCAATCTATGTTCAGCTTCATTCATGGTAGAAATCAGAGAACATCTTTCAATGCCTCTTTTTCATTGTTTTCTTTGAAGTACTTTCCTCTGTGACAGCAATGGTACTACATTTACGCCTTTCAGGGATCATATCTCCCACAGCTTTATCTGAAGGCTGTGGGAAAAGTTTGTACATTTTTTTCATATCCAAGAATAGGGTGGGAGACCTGGGTAGCACTTTCTAAGTTATTCTAGTTAGAAGAGGAATCAGCATACAATATTACTTTAATTGTGTTGCAAGAATATAGTTTGTTAGCTGGTCTACAACCAACACAAAGCAATACAAAAAAATATGGCTGATTTTGTCATGTTCCAATAAAGGCCTTTGCCTGATACAGCTCTTTAAAATCTTCAAAAGAGCAGTTTTATAATTCATGGGAGCATGGATTTAGCACCTTCTGTTGAATCATTGAGCTCTGCAAAACTTGCATACTATGTGGATGCTTCTTCTGATGTGACTTTACATACATGTGCATATGCAGACAGGCAGGACCAGCTTGCAGGGTAACTAGATAAGCTTTTCAAAAGATATGGCAGCTTGAATTCTCTAAAGAGAGCTTTCCACATACTGTGAAACTCCCTTTCAAAGTATTTGCACAGCTCTATTACAGGCCCAAAGGATGTGGTGGCTCAATGGCTAAGACGCTGAGCTTGTTGATCAGAAAGGTTGGCAGTTCAATGGTTGGAATCCCGAGCACTGTGTAACGGAGTGAGCTCCCATTACTGGTCCCTGCTTCTGCTAATCTAGCAGTTTGAAAGTGTGTAAATGGAGATAAACACTGCCCCCTAGAGTTAGGAACAACTAGCACATATGTGTGATGGGAACCTTTACCTTTATTACAGGCCCAAGAGTATAGGTAGTCCTTGACTTGAGACCACAACTAGTGTCACAATTTCCACTGCTACACAAAGAGGCTGTTAAATGAGTCACATCCAATTTTATAAACTTTTTTTTTTGTCATAGTTGTCCAACAAACCGAGCTTCCCTCATTGACTTTGCTTGTTACAACCAGCCATCAAGGTTGCAAATGGCAATCATATGACCCTGGGAAACTGCAGTCATATGTGATGAGCCAGGGCATGGCACAGAGGCAACAAAGGCAGTTGACAGTTTAAACCAGCCCTTTATTGCTCCAAATTGCCCCAAACGCTCCCACGTTTCTGGCAAATCCCAAACCAAAGTGATCACACACCCCTCCAGCAGCCTCTGGCTGCAAGAAGTCCAGCACAATACTGTAAGCACAATGGCTGAAAAGCAAGAAATCCATCAGGGCAAGTCAAGGAGTCCAGGAAGCAAAGGAGCAAGGCAATTAATCCAGAAAGGCAGAAAGAATGCAAGGAATCCACGAAAGTTCAAACATCGGCACCCAACACTCCATGAATTCAGTATTTGCTCCCGACAAAAGCCCCTCCCCACAGCATCTCCTCAAGTCTCAATTCCTAGATGTGCCTTGTGAAGAGGAGTGGGGTGCTCTCCTCCTGAATAGTCAGGTCAGTCTGTCCTGTTCTTGCCTTCTCTCCACTCTCCATGCTCAGTGGTTCCTCTTTTGCTCTCCATGGTACCCCGCTTCCTCCCTGCCTACAAGCAGTCTCAATACTTGATCTCCATTGGCTCCAGTTCTGGCTCGTCTTCCTCCACAGATTTAGGCTCCGATGGAGGCATGACATCATCAAGTGCCTGAATTTTGATCATGTGATGGTGAAGATACTGCAAAGGTTGTAAGTGCAGACTGCTCGTAAGCCATTTTTTTCAGTGCCTTTGTAACTTCAAAAGGTAGCAATGAATGGTTGTAAATTGAGGACTACTGGTAGCCAACAAATAGACTCAGTGCCATAGGCTTGCTGACAGGAGGGTGTCATTCATTTCCTATATAAATCCAATGCTATGACATTTGGCACCTCAAGTTAATAAAATGAACAGGAAAGTAACAAATAATAATGCATGAGTATTTTCTTATTTTCACTCGGTAATCAATAAGCATAATGACCACAATATCCTTTATCAAAGGAGAGCATTGATTGGGAGCAAACCAATTTAATGCAGCAATTTACAGGCGCAAATTCTAGTGCATAATGCATATAAAGATGAAATTATTCAAGCTAACAAAATCCTTATTTTGTCTAACATTCTGAATGATCACATTCTTTTTTAGCAATTCCTTTCATGTGCAACCTATAAAATGATGAAAGAGAAAAGAAATAGAAACAAATAGCCTTTTTCCTGGTAATCCTATAAAATGCAAAAGTATTTTTTGTTCCTCTGCCAGAGCCAAATGTAGTTCAACTATCACGGATAGTGGCTTTAATATCCTTTTATCCATTCCCTTTCGTATTAAACCAAGTCCCAGTCCAGAAATTATCACAACCTTTGTAGATTGGAAGAGGACTGCACATCTTTCCTCTGCCAGAAAGGTGACATAATGCATGAACTGAAGATTCCATTTAAGGGTCTAATCTTGCAAGGGGCAATCTTGTATGCTTGTGGTCTCTCAATCAGGGGATTTCATTTATTTATTTATTTTATAAAATTTATTTGCAGCCCATCTCAGCTCCAATCACTCTGGGAGGCTTACGACATAAAAACATTGAAAAACATTAAAATAATCCATTGTTTTTTTTAAAAAAAAACCCCACAGCAGATCAAAACCTTAACAGATGTTTTTTAAAAACCACCCAGAAAGAGATCTCCACAATCATATGTTCTTATGCAGTAGCTAGCATTTATGAAATTCCACCAGGGTAGTCCTGAAGATGGTACCTCTAGAAGAAAATATTTGTAACTCAGGGTTGAACTGTGGGGTCCCTGATGCTCTCCCAAGCCTGGCTGTTTTCTTGCAGACATTTCATTGCCCAATTAGATAATATCATGCACTGACCATATTACCTACTTGAGTAATTAAATTGTTAAAAATTGCTGACTCAGGCTAACAATATGATAAGCTGTTTGGGTCATTCCTGAAATGTCTATGCCTACTATGACCTAACAAATGTGGAAGTTCCCAGAATCCTTTACTTCTCATACAGAAACTTTCCCACCTTTTCTGTTACCTCCCCTATACTGGATTCTGAGGTAATCTTCAGAGTTCTCTCTCTCTGGACACTGAGGTGGAGAGACATGTTACTGCTTTGTCTGAGGATGCTATATGGGATGCATATAGTACACTATATAATATAGGTTTTATATAGTTATATGTTTCTTCTGTAAATAAAACATGGTTTCCTTTATTAGCACTTTATTTCTTATGATTCATACCATCATGTTGCAATGAGGTAATTTCCTCTCACTTTTTTTTTTATTCTCTCACATAAATAACTTCAAGAAAACAACCAACCTCAGAGAGCACCAGGGACAGAGGCAGTATCCTACTGGTTCAGCCTGGTTCGCCCAAACTGGTAGCACTGATTAGGGGTGGTTCGTTAAACTGGCAAAAACCACCCCTGGCTGGCCCTGCCCACCTTCCCTCACCCCCACCCTTCCCTTTTTTAAAGCTCTGCTGATTCACGTGGCAGAACTAGCAGCCATGCGAATCAGCAGAGCTCCGCTTTTGAAGCTGAGGGAACGTGCTGTTCCCATCTATTTCTGGGGGAACAGCGTGTTCCCTTGGCTTCAGAAGCTGCATGCCTGCTGGCTTTCTCCTCATTCCACTGTTGAGTGTGGGTTTGGGGTGAAGGAGGTGCTGGTAAGAGCCTCCTTCTCCTCCCACATCACACACTGAATGACGAAGAGATGAGAAAGCACAGCTTGGCTTGTGCATGCATGCAGGGGTGCGGCTTTTAGAGCTGGCCCACTCTTTCTGTGGGGGCGCCTGCCCATGCTGCCCCAAAGAGCAGAAATACACAGGAAGAGTGGGCCAGC
>JANHFR010003588.1:14936-25815 GCA_032468015.1 Mimophis mahfalensis
CCTCAGTTTACCTACCTTGGAAGGATGGAAGGCTGAGTCAACCTTGAGCCTGGTGAGATTCGAACTTGCCTTAATTATAGGTATCTGGCAGTTAAGTGCTAAGTACTAAATTCTTAACACGCTGCACCACCGAGGCTCTTTTATTGTTTATTGTTGTTCTCTCCCCCCCACAACGTTCAACCTCTCTCCAGTTGCTGGACCATAGATAGTTAAAAATACGGAGGTTCTCTCTAGAAAACTGGGTCATGGGGGTCATCTGCAAAGTAACTAGTACCACAGAGACTCTTGTTAAATATTCCCTACTAAATTGAAATGTTGCAATATGATTCATCAGTTTTCTTATAGACATTTTGCTTTTCAACTGCCAGAGTGTAACGTAATGTATCCTATACATTACAAAAGTGCATTGGTAATAGATTTTATTAGTTCTCATATTTTAGGAAATTCTAATGTTCTCCACCTTATATTGAGATTGCAACTCAGGATTCTAACCCCATCATCAGAAAAGGGTCAGATTGGCTAACAGTCCTAGCAACTGTATCCACACTTTGTAGGGCACTAGGGACGGCATAAATATACAAATCTTTCATATATTTAATATATGAGAACTTTTAGACCAACAAGGGACCCTCCCACACATTCAGTATAGCACTGATAGTTTTGCAGAGATTCTGGAAACATTTCAGGATGTTTTGGATAGGCAGATATTTAAAGACAATTTATTACTAATAGGCAGGCAAAAAAATCTCATTAATGATTTCACTAAGTTTTTAAATTTTAATGAGGGTATTGACCATAGTTTATTGAGTAAACCACCATTGGCTGTATTCATGCAGCACTGGGTGTCTTTGGACCAGTAAGTCTCTCTCTGTCCAGATTGTTTTTGTGGGGAAAATAGGAGGAGGAAGGTATGTTGGACATGTTCATTACCATGGGTTGTTTGTAAAAATAATAAAGTTGGGATACAAATAAATAAAAATGAACATGCTAAGCCAGAATTATACAAACCATATTATGGCTTAATGCACTGTGTAAAAATCAGTCCTTTCCCTCCTGATTATGCAACATTAATCTGAAAGAGGGAATTAAAAAAATTAAAGTTAACTGTGGTCTGTAGTAAATAAAGAGAAACATGAAAGACTTTTGGCAGTTTACCAATGGGAGAGCATCAGAAGCAAAGTGATGAGGGTAGAGGCCCAAAGATGGAGGACCAAGAGCAGAGCTAAGAGATGAGCTAGAGAAAGAGTCAGAAGTAAAGATGAAGTGAAGCATAGTGAAGCATAGTGAAGATCCAAGATGGAGATGAAGGTATAGTAGCAAGATTGCTCTCTGCTCCTCCCAACTTTATTAACCAATGGCAAGAGGTGTTACAAGTATAACATTACTGCATACATAGAGGTTGCCATCCAAGCCTGGGAAAAGTTCCCATTGTCCTGGTAACCAGATATGAGGGGGCCCCCTTAGATAACACAGCGCTTCTCAAGACAACTTTCTCATGGGAATAGGATGAGATCTTAGGAACATGAACGGACATCTGGAAATCCCCCAGACTTGCAAACTATGCCCCATAGAGGCCATTCTGGTACTTACAATAATCTTCCAGTGGTCATTTTTAAAAGCAGTAGAAATATAATCTTTCTTTTGAGTAGGTGGACCCTTATGCATGCCTACCTGGATAAAATTTTCATATAATTATCTTTATTTCTAAAAGTACCAATGACTTGTTGCAAAATTTGGGATTACTCATTGTTTGGAATTCTCTCTGGTTGGCTTTATTGGGGTGAGTTTCCCACCATACTTAATAGGCTTGTGTTTTGCTTTAATCAAGAAACAGTTTGAATAACTTACATTCCAATCTACAATAAGAAAGATAGAACAATCATAAGAACCATACAATAAACCATCATGCTTGAGGACAGGTTGAGCTTCAAGCGATATTCTTAACACCTTTTTAATTTCTTCCTAGGACCTTTAAAGGAGTAAAATCCTAGCAAGAAGATAAAAATCTGCAGCTCACCAGGATGGCAGGAGCCTCAGTAAAAGTGGCGGTGCGGGTGCGTCCTTTCAATTCCCGAGAAATGAGCAAGGATTCCAAATGCATTATACAAATGACAGGAAACACCACAAGTGAGTAATTTTTCCATCATTTTCCACTAGATGCTTCAAAATGCATTTGAGCCTGTTTTCTTTTGTTTGTGATTGACACTAATCAAAGTGGGGATGTGCAAGAGCTTAGTCAATGAGGTATTGTAATTTACTATACAGATAGTGGAATAATTTAATCTTTTATAAAGCTGTATTGTCCTGTGGAGAAAAATGTGTAACTATTTTGATATGTTTGTTTCCATGATACCATTTCCTAATAATGGCAGGAAGTTGGATCAAATAGGAAGCTGAAGCCTTTTTCTGGTTCATGTGGAGATAGTTCTAACTGTAACATTATGCAATGCTGAGGCATAATTTTGAATAATTGCATTTTCTAAGTAGAACAGAATGATCAGGTTTACACTGCAACATTTGAAGAGAGAGATGGGGTAGAAACTGTGCTTCTGATTCTGCCATTACTCCTTTATTCAAATGTTAGGCTATTCTTAATGCTATTTTCCTTTCTGTCATAAAGTGCCAGTTGTTATAATGGTATACTTCTAAATCCTTTTTATGCCCATGATGGTTTCTTTGGATTGAACATCTAGGTTTATGGCCAGCCACAAGCTATGGCTTCTCACCTCGTCTTCTTTTCCTTTCTCTTCTCCCAGCTGCTGTAGGGACTGGACTTTTAGGTGTATTGTATAACAGATAGGAGTGGAGGCTGATAGAGAACAGGGAAATAAACCATTGAAGAAATTCTAGATTCATTTGACTGTTTGTCTGGCAGTTTTGAAGGGACAGTAGAAATCTCTAGATTGTGGCCTGGCAACCCTATGCAGAGATTTATAAAGAAATATAAATAAAATTTTAAAAAATATGATTACTCGGTATTAGGCTGTGCCTAATATTAACTAGGGAGGATTATTAAAAGTGTTTATGCAGTAGTGTGCTTCTGCTATGGAAGTTACCACCATTTTTATTTACTATTTTAAATTTTGTAGGTATCATTATTGTGGCTATCATTAGAATGTATGTAGATTTTATATTGTTAAAATAAGTAAATAAGCAATATTAGGAAGCTGGAAAATAACTCTTATCATTTAGGGAGAATGAAGGTTATATCTGTCTTGCAATGGGGATATGGAAGCACAGAAAATACAAAAGCTGGAAGTATAATCAGGAAACAAACAAACAAGTAAATATGCTGTTCACCAAATACTGAATCAAAAATTATCTAATACAGTATTAGAAATGTTCCATCTAGAAATGATCTGAGAATGGAGTGTTGGTATCACTAACAACCCTATTTGCTTTGGGCCTATACAAACCTTGGTAGAACTTAAGCAGGGAGTATAGGATTGGTATGGAATTTAGACATTCAGATAGGCAGAACCAAACTTTCCCATTTCCCTTATTGATAATTGCTCTTTGCCCTTGGATATTTCCAAATGATTTCTGTAAGATTCTGACTTTTCCACATAGAAAAGTCTTCACTCTAGTTCACATACTGTAAATGTTCTTCCTGCTAAAGTGGTCACTTTCATATAGAAGTTTGACATATGTCAAACTTATATATGAAGGACAAGTATCTATTTGCTCAGACATAGGGGTTGAGCTCCTTCTGAAGTGTCCACTATACTCTCTATGGTGATCAGAATTAATATACCCCCCTTTGAGCCTCATACTCATGGAGACTGAAGTATTCTTACACTACAACCAACTTCAAAGGCAATAGCAGATTTTTTATCTACAGCCTTAACTTTGCTATGAGAGCCTCTAGCTTAAATTGAGCTTTCAGAAACAGTTGGGATTATTGCTGATGTACTACTTTCCCTGTTGCCAAACACCATCTCTGCTTCTAGTTTCCTTTGCCAGTTTAGATGTGGAGATCCCAAAGATTACAGTCCTTGGTGACTGTAACTTGCCTGGCAACGTTGACTCTTGGTGGGTGGCTCGAGTATTCATCGCTTCTATGGCAACCAGGGACTTGTCACAAATGATCAAAGGCCCAATGCTGTCTGTGTGATGATTTGAATGCTTTTGGTTTTCCAAAGATCTCTAGGAGATGAAATACTAGAGGCATTGACTGTATTGCTCTTGGAGAAAGGCAAGAGTGAATCTGCCTGAACATCAATGAGATCCTTATCTGTGCTTGTTGTTGTTGTTGTTAGTTGCGAAGCCATGTCTGATCCATCACGACCCCATGAACAATGTTCCTCAAGGCTTTCCTGTCCTCATCCAGGCTTATGTGATGGCAATAATGCTAGTGAGATTTTGCTATTTCTCTACTCTATTGTGCCAGCAGATAGCCATTCCTTATTAGTGGGTTTAAGCACAGGATCATCTATGGGCTGTAATGAGGAATATGAATGCTGTCTGGAAGGCAGAGTCACTCAGATGTGGTCAGTGTTGAACTCTGACTGGACAAGTCCAAGTGAGTTGTCCAAGGCCCAATCTTGTGATATTACCTGAGCTTGATTCTGAAACACACATGGAAGTTGTCAGGGTCCTTATGTTTGTTAGTTTGGCCACCTTTTTGTTAGATCCTGGTCCCTTATGGATTATTAAGGCAGTCCAGAAGATGACCATAAGATGGGTTCATGCAGTGGTTTCATTCTCTTTGAGAGATGGTGTGATTCCACTTGTAGGAGGCAGTGGTATGAGTCTTCTTCAAGAGGTCATCTTTGAACACTTCTGTGTTGAATAATTGTCAGCCAGTTTCCAATCTTGCCTTTTGAGGGAAAATTATGGAAACAGTGGTTGGACAACAACTTCAGAGGATCTTTGAAGAAATGTACTATCTGGAACAGTTTCAGTCTGGTTTCAGACGGGGTCAGTAGGGAAACAGTGCTGGTTCTGACTGTTTATGACTTTGGCTATCATCTTGATGGTTGATCTGTCAGAAGCTTTTGATGTTATTGATCATAATGCCCTTCTAAACTGGTTGCAGGGGGAATTGTGGGGGTTAGGATTAAAAGGCACTTGTTCTGATGGTTCACATCCTTCCTCAGCAATTAGTTGAACTTGGTGTTGACTCAGGGGACAGAATGCCTCCATGGCCTTTCACACAAGGGGTGTCCTGGGGCTCTTGTGTCCTATTCCGTTTAACACCTATATGAAATTCTAGGCATGGTCGTCTTCTAGCTCAGGACCCAGTATCATCAGTATAATGATCATATCCAGCTCTATATTGCAACATCGAGCTGCACAGATGAAGCTGTTGATATGTTGACTCATTCAGAATGGAATGGAGACCGTTCAGGATGAGGTGCAGCAGACTTTGACTCAACCTGAATGGCTGTATTCCACCCTCTGGAACAGCATCTCCTCCCCTGATATAAGAACTGTCTGTTTTAGGGTTTTGGAAAGTTCTTAAAAGCTGGCTTTGGTCCTAGGCCTGGGGTTGATGTATTGATGTATCATTGTATATCTGCGACCTCTGCTTTGTCTCATTTATTTTGTGTATAAGACTGTTTTAATATAGTCTGATGTTTTATTTGTTTTTATTGAATTGTCCCATTTTGTATGTTGCCCAGAGTCCATTAGAATCACAGAGCTAATAATTATGAATGAATGAATGCACAAATAAAATGCACATTCTTTATTTTAGCCCTGGAAAAAAGTATTAAATACTGTGGAGTGCAAAAAAAAAAAAAAGAAGAAGAAGAAGAAAGTGAGAGGTAATACTTCTGCATTCCCATTTCCCAGGCTCTGCCCTAGGCTTCCCAAAAGCATGAAGCCGACTCCTTGTCCCAATAAAACCCCTTTTATTTAGTTTAAAGTAAATTCTTCTCCAGCAAAGTCCCGGCCAACAGTCTTTCAAAAGAGTTCACAGATACAGACCTTTATCAGGCTTGGAGAGCTGCCAGGCTGATATCTTCCAAACACCACTCTGTAGCAGACAAAACTTGGCAAGAAGTTAGGAGCAGATCTTCACCCTAATGAATTGAACTAATTGTCTCCTGCAGACACCACTCCCCTTTCACTCCTCTGTATTCCCTATGGGAGGCGCCATTTACTGTCTACCTGTGGCTTTACTCCTGAGTTGATCCTGGTTCCTTAGCTGTTCCCTTCTCCTGGCAGCTCTGCACATGCACACACTGGGAATAGGTTCCAACTGTTCTTCTGCCCTACTGATGTATGACTCCAAAGGCAGCTTATAACTGTCAGATGGCCCTGCCCCTATCTCTGACTCCAATGCATCAGAGCACTCATCAGAGGCTTCCCCAGACTCCAGGACTGGCCCATGTTTCTCCCCAACCTCCACTCTGTCCGAATCTGCTGCCAGGTCCGCTAGCCACTGGCGGGCCACAACACCCTCTTCTGCCGGAAAAAGCTGGTTCACAGCACTGCATTTTTTATTCAGTTGAATGGTTGTTCTCTTTTGAGAAGTATTTGGGTGGCCAACATAATTTTGCCTTTCCTTTTAATAAGCCTGAATTTTCTTCCTCTTACAGTTTTGTTTGCATTACTTATTTTCTATTAAGAATCAGACAGCGCAGTATCTGCATGTTTATTCAGGGAGAAAAAAAGAGCTGTGTATTATTTCCAGGAGATCATTAGCATTCTTTCCCCAAAGCAAGATCTTCTCAGCATGCAACTGAATGTGATGAAAAAACAGCTTCTATGCTTTCCTCTCTTTGACTTCTTTTGATCTGGCTAGTACAGCATTTGGAACTCCTTTTTAACTAAAGAATAAATCTGTATAACTTGGACTTTCATACAGTTAGGCAATGCCTTAGTCTGGTGATATGCAGTTCCAAAAGTTTCTTTTCAAAGTCAGAAGTATGCAGCAATATTTGGTCAAGAACCCAAGAATTTTTTAGGTTCTACCTAAAATCTTTAGTCCGACTTGTGTTGAATTTTAAAATCATGAAATTGCTTTTCTCTACTATGTCTTCAACCCCCCCCCCCAAAAAAGATCCATTTCCCACAAGAAGTGGTTTGTTCTCTGTAATTAATTCCAAAATATTCTAAATTTATCTGGACCCTTAGTCCATTTATAACTTTCTAAGATCAAAATCTTACACTGTTTATTTCAGATGTTTTATGTTCTTTTTTTCCTCTTTTATTCAGAGTTGAAAATAAACTCATGCCATGAAGACTTCTCAAACAATTGTTCTGAAGATCTATAATAGCTTTAAAATGCTTATTAGATGGTTTTTGAAAGTGATGAGAAAATGAGGTTTGTGAACTTATTGTCCTCTCAAAGGCTTTGCTGCGGTTGCAAGCAAGATAGGTAGTCACTTTGTTTGGCAGCATTCAAACCTGTGGAAAACTGCTGTCCTTTGGTCCTGACAGGAATAAGCCATCTAGAGCACATACGGGCAATCTCCCAACCTCTCCTTATCCAGAGAGGTTCCTTGCTTTTTGCCATTGGCTGTTGGCTCTGCTTTTGCTGAGCAATCTTCAGTTTGCCATATTTCCCCTGGAAGTCCCCAGGGTGTATTGGATCACAATATTTTGTAACCGAAGAATGTGTTACTATTGCAGCACCTGCAGTTGTTATTATCTTTTGATGTGGTTTCTAAAACAAAACCTGAAATATGTTAGTTCATTTATTTTCTCTTCCTCTAAAGTGGCCATTTTCACCTCTGAAAAAAGAGAAATGTGTGTTCCCGAAATAAAACAAAATAGGAAGGTGATTTGCATAAAATCAATCTGCATAAAATCAGCTTTTGTTCATTAAAAAAAGACACCTATTTAATCTTCAGTGGAGAAGATGATAGCACTGTATTCTTTATGCCTAGCTAGTTAAGCAGGGGTGGACTGGTTTGGTTAGGGTTGGGTGCAGTGGTGGGATTCAAATTTTTTTACTACCGGTTCTGTGGGCGTGACTTAGTGGGCATGGCTATGCTGTCAGCTAATCAGAGGTGGTATTTGCCGATGTCGGCCAGTCAGAGGTGGTATTTGCTGGTTCTCCAAACCAGTCAAAATTATTGCTACCGGTTCCCTGGAACCTGTTGGAACTGGCTGAATACCACCTCTGGCTGGGTGGGAGATGGACTTTCTAGTCTTGTCTATGGTTTTGTGGACCATCCTGCTTAATTTTTTTCAGGTTCAGCCAAGATTGGGTAAGTGATGTCAGATGAGTTGGGCTCATAGATAAGATTGCTCTTCAAAATGTTGTTGTAATGAGCCTATTCAACTTTACAGTGAAAAATCCAAAAGAACATTGCTTCATAAAGTTATGGCCTTTTTTGTTTGTACTTGAATTTCGGGTAAAAGAAGCTAAGTGTGATTTAATAGATACAACAGAGGCCTAATGGGATCAGTTCCATGATTGGAATATAGAAGTTGAAAGATGCAATTTGGCAATTTGTTCAAAGGACCAGTAGAATAGGAAGAATAATATATTCATTCCGCTTCAGATATTCAAGTAAATGAGCTTGGCAATGCATCTGTGATAGAGAACATCTGTGATAGAGAAATAAAAACAGTGCTGCTTTTATTTATTTATCTGCTGATCATCCAACAACAGATGTAGATTTTGCTTTTTATCAGCTAATTTCAGTATCTCAAAGAGGCATGATTAATTATCCCAACATCTGTTGGAGGATGCCAAATATGACCCTTCCAAAAAAATTCCTAACTTGTCTTTCAGAGATTGGAAGAAAGAACAAATTATCAGCTACCCCAACTTAGTAGTAACCTGTAAGGAAGAATTAATTGGTGGAAGTAGCAGGAAAATTGAAGGAAGTGATCCTGAAGGTTTGAAGAAAAACAATGGCTGAATTCAGAAAATCAGAATTTAAAAAAACTCAGAGCAATGAATGATAAATAGAATTCCATAGGAGTAGGGGAAAACTCAGATGGTTGGGAGTTCTGAAAAAAAGGGGGAAAAATCAGTTTCAAGCAACTCCAATAGGGGGAAAAAATAGAGCAGAAAAAACCAATGTGGCTACTGAAAATGCTTTGTGAAGTTTGAAAACCAAAGGATAGGAGCCTAAAATTGCAGGGAAGATGTTAGGAAAGTTATGGCTCAGAATGAGCAAGGCTTATAAAGGATTTTATGAATAGCAAGAAGGACTTCTTTACATTTATTCCAATAAAAGAAAAGAAATGGATCACTACAGTAATCC
Organism: Mimophis mahfalensis; assembly: GCA_032468015.1. Classification (NCBI taxonomy): domain Eukaryota; kingdom Metazoa; phylum Chordata; class Lepidosauria; order Squamata; genus Mimophis; species Mimophis mahfalensis. Next base: position 24,107 of record JANHFR010003588.1, read on the forward strand.
TTAACTTACAAGTGGTGACTTAGTAACTCCGCCCCCTGCAGCCATGTGATTGCATTTTGGGTGCTTGGCAACTGGCCCGTATTTATGACAGTTTACAGCGTTATGTGGTCACGTGACCATGGTTTATGACATTCTTTTGCCAGAAATAGGTGTTTACTTCCAGTTTCCATCATATAATGACCATTGCAGACTTAATGACTGCTGCATTCACTTAATGGCAGCCGTGTTTGATTTACAACCAGCCACATTTACTTAATGCACTACAAAAAAGTTAGTTAACTTGGGTGTAGTCAAGTGGTGATTTTCTTAATGACTGGCATGGCTTATGACTCTAATTGTAGACCCAATTAGGGCCGTACATTGAGGAATATCTGTATATCAGCTGTTCAATGCAGGTAGCCCTTGACTCACAACCATAACAGAGTCTACAACTTCTGTCGTATGTCATGATGGTCATAATTTGAGGTACCCATGTGGCTGACACGATTTTTTTACCCAAGAGTACCCATTGAGGTACCCATGTGGCTGACACGATATGACATTTTTTATGGTGGTCATTAATTTTTTTTTTAAAGGAGTGGCCTGATCCCTTGCTTCAACCTTGTCCTGGAGACAGATTGGGGACTATCTGCTTGTTAGTGAGGTTTATCTGTCCTCTTTGGAACTTTGCTATGAGATTTTATATTCTATAAGTTCCCAAATTTCCATTAGGAGCTGCTCCCCTGCCTCCAACCCCAAGTATCAGAGGAAAGTAAGCTTGGTGAGGAAAAACCGAAAGGTAGTGAAGGAGAGTGCTCAGGGATTTGAGAAAGGAACTGGTCACTTGACCTATGAGCCTGCACCAAAGTGGTCACTTGCCCTATGAGCCTGCACCATTAACTACAAGCACAGGAAAGAAAATCAGATTTTACTCTTGAAACTGTCATGAGGTATTTAAAGACTAACACTTTTAAAATATCGGTACAACCAAGGACTACATAAAACTATGGAGTCCTTTTCTATCATATGATTTCAACTTTTCCCCCCAAAATAAATTATTAAGATCTGTTTTAGGAGTCCAAAAGTCTCCCCATATCCTTTGACTTTGCAGAGATCGCTATTCAACTGTTAAAATAGGTATTACCGGGCCTTTAAGCACTAGGTCACGGGGGTGTCAAACGGATGTGTCATGCACAGGCCACACCCACCCCAGTTCCATGAAGGGAAAAAATGTTGCAAAAGTCATGTGATGGCAACATGATGCTGCAAATTTGACAGCTTTGGACTAAGATAAGATTACATTCATTTTAGATTTTACATTTTGCCTATTAGAGAAAATGGAACATAACATATTTATGGGTTCATGACATGGGAGGCCTCATGCATGTGGCTGCTCAATAAGGATTTTTTTTTAAATCTGGGAATAACGTGATAGCTCCATAAATTTTTAAGAACAGAACCTTTGCAGTACCTTTGCTTGGTGGCCATGCTCACCATTTTGATTCCCCTTGCCAGTTTCCTTAGCAACTGCTGGTTTTTCAGAAAGGCTTATCATTAATTCAGGACACTGGGCTGTTTTATTTGGTTCGTTCCCTCTGGCCTTTATAAATGTATTGTTATAAACACAGTTAATTCTCCAGCACCGCACCATATAATGCACTGGCAAAGTATAAACAGACGGGCATTTGTAGCTCCCAGCTAATTTTGACTAAAAATCTGTCCATAAGAGA
>JANHFR010003588.1:38824-51943 GCA_032468015.1 Mimophis mahfalensis
AATTAATAAAATTAAAACCAGTTAAAAATTAAAACTCCCCCCCCCTCCATCAGCCGAGACCGTCCGTCCGAAAAAGCATGATGAAAGTCTTGCCAGAAGTGTGAGAAGGGCAAACCAACTGTGATATAATTCACTGTAACAATTGTTATTCATCTACCATTTATGCTGTTTGTATTTACTCATTCTGTTATTTCCTATATGGGATACAGTTCCCAAAACTTGATTGGTTTGTCTCAGTCTTCCCCAACCTGGTTCCTTCTGATGTGCTGGGAACCCAGTTTTTTTTATAATTCGCAACCAGCAGTATTGGCTAGAAATTCTGGGAGTGCAATCCTAAAATATCTGAAGGTTTTATGGTTTTGGAAGACGGAACTCTTCAGTGACATCCTAGATTGGCATACTTACGTATGTAGTATGTCTTTTATAAGAAAGAGCGGCAAAACTATCCACCAAGAGCTTTGAATAAATGAAGAGATATTTGAATGTGTGGTATAATTCTAAATCCTGGTGGTTCTGGTGAGTTAGTGATACAGTACCTTAAATATGTTGTTGTGCAAATTTTTTATCAAAATTCAATGCCCCACACTGATTGGGAATCCTTACTTTCACAGGAAGGAGCAAATATCAACAAATCATTAACAACCTTAGGAAAAGTGATTTCTGCTCTAGCTGAGATGGTAAGACTTCTATTGAGATAAGTAGAGGAGAACATTTTATTACAGTTAAAATACAAAATTTTATTTTCCCAATTCATTTCACAGATGCTTCAGTAAAAGTATTACTTAGCCATTTGATTTCTGGGTGAAAAAAGCCATATTTAGTTTTGCTCCAACAGTCAAAGTCACTAATCTGCTAATGGAAAAGAAACCTTATACAGAATTCATTCTTTATTAACCTTCAGCTTCTTTTCATGTGAAAGCCTGAGAATTAAAATAAAAAAGGACTATTTTGTAGGTTCCTTATCGCTGTCTTGACACTGACACATTAATTTCTATTTTTGCCTATGGAGGAACATAATAACTATATGAATTCACGCCTATAGATTTGAATTCACATCTACAGATGTGAATTCACAGGTTTACTACTTTAGAAAGATTAAGACATTTCAAAGTACCTTGATACATATGCATGTGAATAAGGAAAAATAAATTAATTATAAACATCTATTTACATCATAGATGTAGTATTATTGGTATTTATGCACATCTATATGTGTGAAGATGTTCTGCAGGATTAGGTGTATAAGGGACTGCATGTTTTGTCCCAGCCATCAACCCTGTTCTTTGCTTTGTTCCCTAATTTTGCTATGTTAGGTGAAGATCTAAAGGAGGATATATTTGTGGAGATCCCTTCAGTTGGTCAGCAGCTGGGTTTCCACATGTCCAGATAAATATTTCCTTAGGCTTAATTCAGTGCACCAAATTCAGGATGGACAGTAAACCCCTTTTAATTAGATAGGAGCCCTTCATGCAAATAACACAAGAAGGCGACTGATGAGAACACCCAACCACTATTCCGTGACAAACATCCAGCATATCTTATGTCTCTCTCTGAATCAACTCTGTATTTTCTCTAGTCTGCAAATGAGCAGGAAAGAGATTACGGCATCCCTCCAATGTCAGATAAAAGGATATGTAGAAAACCAGGGGCTGAGTAAAGATATGGATTCTGGTCTCTTGATTCAGTTGTGTCTCCTTTTGCTCTATATCTCTAAAATGATAAAATGAACACTGTTTTTGGATTATGTTAAATGTTTTTCATTGGGAGGAGATACATAATTGATATAGGATCACAGTTTAGTTTCAGATCCAATTTATTAAAATCTGCTTTGGTAACATAAAATCATGAAATTTTAATTGGTATCTGCTTTATTTTCAGGATTCAGGACCAAATAAGGTAATTATCTGTGCTGGGAAAGTAATGATAGGCCTGAGTGAAGCTGTTTTGTCTGAAAATTATCCATGTCCACTTAAAGTGCTATGATTTTTTTTTTAAAGTTTGTGTATCGCAACAGAGAAGGACTCTTAGGAACCATATCACCTTGCAAATAGTTTCCCAATTGTTTTTAAAGACAGTCCCATGTAGAACACATTACAATCATTTGGACAACTGTTATGGATGTGACCCTCTGTTGCAAAATATCCTGGTCCAAACAGGGGCTATAAGCAACCACAGAATCAGAGTGCTTCTGGACAAACTAGAAACATCTCCTGCTAGGATTTAATCCAAGCTTGTTTCTACCTATCCAGATATTTGGTTAGGACTTGTAGCTGTCTCTGGGATACTGATGCAAAATTGGGTATCATCAATGTACTCAGTGATGAAAACCTGATTGTCCTGTTGCAAGACAGTCAAACTTACATACCAGGGAGTTTAATTGCAAGACTTTGGATAATGCAATTCCAATGCCTAGAAAGGTGTAATGGTTCAGAGTGGTCAAAATGTAAGTGGGAAAAGAAAAACCATAATCAGATCATCATTTAGAAATCCAAGAGTCCAAATATAGATTGTCATCCAATTCAGGTTCTAAGGGGCAGAGTTTCTGTAGTCTAAGGGTGCAGCTGACAAACACAGATGTTTTAGTGAGTGGTTTGTGTAAATGGAGAATTGATGCTGGCAATAGTTCTGAAATAGTACGTACGTGCGTGTAGACAATCAAGGATGGAATAGACTTTGCTGTTCTCTTATTTTTTCTTAGCATGCATCATCTTAGCATTTCATCTGGAATATAATGCAACATTAATCTGTTGTATTTCTTTCTGATATGAAAAATGTGTTTCAACAACCTCAGTCATTATTTTCCTAATAGAGTAATGGTCAGGGTTAGGAAAAATGTAATTGAAAAGTATTTTTTAAAATCTTCCATATTTGGCTTCATTGCCTTTGAGGAATGAAGCACATTACAACAGCAGATATTGAACAGAGACTCAATGCAGAAGTTTTGTTCCTTTGACAATCATGCTGAATAGAATGCAAGCCCTCCTGAGCTCTGAAAATCTTAAATGTTTCATGATTGTTATAAGATGATAGTCACTTAGAAAATGTACATTCTTTCTCTAGAAAAGAAGCTTTTTTGGTTATGTACATAGTTTAATTTAGAGAAGGAAATTAATTCTATTTTTTAAAAGGAGATTATTGCTTTTTCTTCCTTTGTATTAGGGTTAAAGAACTGTGATTTACATAGACATTAGAAGTATCAGTTCAATGTTGTATTCTCTCTTTCTTGTAGAATAAGAAGAAAAAAAAGTCAGACTTTATTCCATATCGAGACTCAGTACTTACTTGGCTGCTCCGAGAAAATCTAGGTAGGTTTTTTTCTCTCGACGTGTCACCTACATTCTATCTTATTTCTCAGCCAAACTCTAAATAATGAATCTCCCAAATCTTCTGCTTGTGTGTGGTAAAGCCTTCTTTTATGGTTTTCTTTATTCAGCTCCTGTTTCTACCAGTGAGGAAGGTAGTTAGGCTGTCTGAAATCTCATACTGGTAGTAACATTTTCCATTCCATAAAGTGGAATATCTTGTACCAATATCTTGTGCATAAAGATGGGATGAATGTTAACTCTTCTTAATTTGGGAAACCTGGATGAATGAACAGACAGTCCATAGGAAGAGAAAGAAGATGAACACAGCTCAGGAAGTGGATATTTAATCTCATTGTGTTGTATGTTCTCTGCGCAGGTGGTAACTCCCGGACTGCTATGGTTGCTGCTCTCAGCCCTGCTGATATTAATTATGATGAGACTCTCAGCACCTTAAGGTAGAATCTTTATAAAAGGTTTTTCATTCTTTTAATTATGAACTAGACTAAGCCTTGTGAAATAGCATTGAATTCATTGCGTTATCCTTGTTTTTTCTTGGAGGGAAAATGTGCTTTCATATATATTTTATCTCTTACGCATATTGAACATATATATTCTATACGTAGGGCCCTCAACAACTTCATTGTGCTATTTTTTGCTTGGCAACGCATAGGGATAAAAGTTGTGTCATGGGGACAAATTTCCCTCGCAAGTTGGACTGAGGTTCTGATCGAGTTGAAAGACTGAGGAAAAAGAGAGACTCAATATGCTTTCTTAAACAGTGTCTGAAGAGTCTCTCTCTAGAAGAGTTTTGTATTTTCAGGCTTAGAAATACAAATATTGGCAGCTTGAAAGGCTCGTGTTAAAATTCTCAGTGTTCTGTGATCTAGATTTTAACTGGGGAATGGAAGAGATAGGTGACAGATAGAAATACGCTCTAATCATGGGTCAGTTTTGACTGAGATGTATGGGACGTGACTTGTTTACTTGATTGATTGAGAATATTTACTGCATTTCAGGAGAAATAGCTCAGTTTTCTGTGCCTGGGTAAAAAAATCTTAAAATTCTCTTCTCTATATTTCACATTCTATGTGGCGTTTTCAGCAGACCTTACTTCGTTTAGAATGTGTATTTTCCCCACAGATATGCAGATCGTGCTAAGCAAATCAGATGCAATGCTGTCATTAATGAGGATCCCAACAACAAGCTGATCAGAGAACTTAAAGATGAAGTGGCTCGCCTGAGAGACCTGTTGTATTCCCAAGGCCTGGGAGATATCATAGATAGTATGTTGAGTATCTGTGCTTTGGATTGGGCTAAGGCTGACTTGTGTGTCTACATCTTGTATTTCTCGGTTTACTTTTTCTAGTTGCAGATCTAACCTCCACATGGTTCCTGCTTTCAGTTCATAGTCTCAAAGTGAAGTGACAATAACAATTTCACACATTATAGTGCCTGTGTTAAAGCTAACGTACTCCAATTCAGAAGGACATGCTGCATACAAATTCTAGCAGTTTGTTATCCTAAACATATTTTGAAAGTTTTGCCAACTGTTCAGTGGTCTACAACCACAGGCTCTTTCAATCATAATCTTCATTATCCCTCTATACCTCTACTTCTGAGCAATTATGATTATCCATCCATAGTGATAAAAAGTTATTTAAAATATTTCATAATTGATGATAGGATTTATTTATATCCCCCAACATCCTAATCAGAAAATTGTTTCTGTTTTTACAGCCTACAGCAGTGTGCACTTCCTTAGCTGTGAATAAGGAAGGAATTGTTTGATAATGAAGGATATGCATCTCATGGCCTTTCCAGTCAATTCCTTATTGGGGCAATAAGCAGCTTGAATATCTTGTTACTCTGTTATACCAAGAGATCCAAATTTTGTTGTGGGATTGGTGTGTTTTTGCCTATGACTCTTAAACACAACCTTTTTAAGGCTAAGAAGATATGATTATCCCAACTAAATCATCTGTCATGAAAAGTACGGTAGCTAAATGAATGGCATGACTCTTCATGGGATAATAGCCATGTTATTGATGGCAATGAGTGTAGTTGTTTCCTCCCGTCCTCATGAACTTGTTATCTCTTTTACCAATTATTTTAGCCACATTCTTTTGCTTGCACTTTATATGGTAACTCTTTACAGTATGGGATCACACATCCCCCCATGTAAAATAAAATCAGGGAAAGGCCAATCCTTTGTAAGGAGGCTGCACTACATAAAAAAAAAGTGTGAGCTAATGTAAAATCCAAGGAGTAAACCTCAGAGTTTCTGGATTTGAGGAAAGGCCCTCAGGTGCTGTTTCTTTATTCCTACAAGATAAACCTACTCTTGTTTTCTTTGTCTTCCCACTCCCTTCTCCTATCTCTCTTAGCTAATCCTGTTCCAGGAGGACCTAAATGTGTGTATTCCCCATGGCTGGTATTTTGTGTGCTTCAATGCTTTTGACAAACTCAGTCAAAGCAAAGGAACAGAAGTACAGCACGAGAAATGAATTCAATAGCAAATGTTGGGAAAACCTTTTCATTTTAGGGCAGATGTTGAGATGGTTTATGTATACCTTCTTCAAAGGGCAGAGGTGGGCCTTTACAGGAATCCAACCATATTACTAAATGCAAACAACCCATGGAAAATGCTGCTATTAAGTGTGGCAAGATACTGGTTTGCTGAGTTTTAGTGTTCATATTAGAATGCTAAATACTTCTTCCACAAAAATGGCATTTCTCTCCTTCAAAATGTCCGAGGACAACCACAGGTCTTTCCGGAACATGCTTTAGAGAGGTTTTTTCCCCCTGGACCTGTTGTTTACATAGAAAAAAACAGTTTAATATCCAAATATATTCCAAGCCCTGTTGTGTTTGAATTAAAGCACTGCAGCATTCCACTTTAGCTGGGTTGTTTTTTTTTGTTATCTGTTGAGCCCATAAACTCTATTCCATCTCCTTGACTCCAGAGACGTTTTCGATTGAGTTTGCTCTTGAGATTCCTTTCTCTGTGCTGTAGCTATGGGTCCTGCTGCTTGTGCTGCTGCTATCTCTGCTGCTGCTTCTGCTGGAGCTGGATCAAATGAATTCGTTCTGCTAGGGAAAGGAAACACCCAGCCCCAACGCACTAAAATATCTGCTTTAGCCACTATTGGCTAAAGTATTACCAGTGATCCTGTTGGGCCCTTCTAGTAGTAGTTGTACCTACTAGGAATGCTGTGGGAGTAGTTCAGTTGCTGACTGAATTTGATAAAGCAATCTGGCTTTTGCTGGCATGTTAAAGGCCTGGAGCCTCTGCCTCTATTTTGAGCAGTTCAGCCTACGCTCTGATCCAATTGGCAAATAGAACTTTCCAGTTGCCCACATCCAGGCCTATCTTCCCCATGGAACTATATAGGATCTGCCCCCTCCCACTCTTATCTGTGGAGTAAAATCAAATATAAATTAGATATATGATGTATGGAATTGAAATTTTAAACTTTGACTGCAGATGCTTATAACTTGTCTGGGACTGTGTTATTTTAACCCAATTAGTCCTGGTCAGAGACCTACACTTTTCCCATATCCATTCCCAATAAATTGATATCTGTTTTATTCTTCAGCCTTGCCCCTCCATGCGCCAAGATGTTTGAAAATTGCAATATGTAGTTGAATAAAAAGGGTTGTCAGAAAAGTGTAAGAGAGTCAGTCAGTCTATCTATCTATCTATCTATCTATCTATCTATCTATCTATCTATCTATCATCTCTCTCTATTTATCTATATCATCTATCTATCATATGTCTGTTTACATACACTAACACCTTTGTACACTCGCCAATTCCCAAGTGTGTGTGCACACACACAGAAACACACACACACACACACACACACAACATATTTAACAGGTGGTGGCAGCAGTACTTACTTAACCTTAGCTGATTTGAAAGCTAACCAGGGTTTAGTGAGGATTTGGATGCAGGTCTGTCTGGGGATTTTAGGCTTTGGCTAGATGGGAATTCAAAACAATTTAAGGAGAAAAAAAATAATTACTTCCTTATCACCGTATCACTAAAAGCTGCATAATCTGAGGGAAACGTTACTTTTTATTGATAAAATGAGATTTCTGCCTTGTAAAACTCAAAATTTTCACCATCTATCTCAAATACATGATACTGCTTCTGATATTGTAAGTAAAGTGTGCATATCATTGTTTCCCTCATCTATCCAGCTTAAGAAGTGCAAATAGGAAAACAGAATTTCAGAAGTGTCATAATTTGGGGCATCATCTTACAGTTTTTGAACATTACAAATTCATCCATTTTAATCTGATTTGCACAAATGAGAGGATCCTTTTAAATAAGTAGTTCATACTACTACTGGTCAACAAAATATTGTGCATTGATTTTAAAATCCTGTAGAGATGGAAATATATTTTTTAAAAATATTAAAGAAATAGTGTGAAAACAGTATTATTTGAAATCTGTGTGAAATTTCATGTTTGAGATAAACAATTGTCCAATAAAAATATTTTTAGAACCATTCAAACAAGGAAGATCATATTAGGCAACCTCTTACTATTCTTTTTTCTCTGAGAATGTTGATCAAAATACTGTAGTCGTGATTTTTGTGTTTTTCTTAACTTCTATTTGTCAAGATGGCTTTTAATGAGTATTGGTATAAAATGTTTTAAATGACTAAATGTTAATTGGATGCTGAAATTATATTGTTATTAACAATTATATTGTTAAACCTGCAGTGGGATGGACATTCTGGAGATGAGGTAGAGGAGAAACTCTGTTTAGCTTCTACAGGAGCATGTACCTTGTATGACAAACATAGCTTTTTTTTAAAAAAAAATCCCTATATTAGATTGGCATTTCTACTTATTTCAGCATCGTCATTCATAAGAAATTTCTGAAATAGTTTAGTCCAAGACCTTTCCTAACATCTTCATGCAAGTGCACCATAAATGTAGGGTTTTTTGTTTTTTTTCTTCTGTTCAATTGTATCCAATTCTCAGAAATTGTATGGACAAGCCCCTGCAGTTTTCTTGGCAAGGTTTGAACCACCGGAAGTGATTTGCCATCACCTCTCTAGGGCTGAGAGAAAGTGTCTGGTTTTCAAGATTACCCAGCTGGCTTTGTGACTAAAGTGGGCCTAGAACTCAGGGTCTCCCAGTTTCTAGCCCAAGGTTGTAACCATTTGACTGAGCTGGTCTATCATCATCATCATCATCATCATCATCATCATCATCATCATCATCATCATCATCATCATATTCTGAACTGAAGTTCACTCCTATTTACCCATTTCCTTTTTTCCCTCTTTATTTTTAAATTCACCTTTCAACTCAATGCCTCAAAAATGTAAAAATACCTTCCATTTTTCAAATGGAACTGGAATGAATGATTACAAATAAATAATTCATGTGCTATGGAATTTTGATACCTCATGCATGGTCTTAGTGGATGTGGTCATCGATTCTTCCTGCCTAGCATATAATTAGACAAGATGGCTCTGCAATGATAGCTGAGGTGTTTTTTTTTAAAATGCTGCCTATTTCCCCAAAAACACAGGAATCAGCAAAGTCTGCTGTTCCAGTTTTAAGAAAGGTTGAATAGGGCGTAGTGTGAATGCTCCAGCTAATGTGAAGTTCCAGCCCTTCCCCTTCCAGCTACATTACTGTCTGCATATCTCTATGTTGAATTTCTATCTTTCTCCTCATTGCATCATGTTGCTATTTCCCAACTGCAATTCTTTTCTCTATCCTTTCCTTCCTTTTTCTTGTCTTGTTTCTTTCCCTTTTCTTTCTCCCTCCCGCCCCCCCTTGGATCCCATAGACATGTCCGACTTTGAGAACAATAATGATAATCGTAGAGTGGCAGATATGAGTCAACGGAATGACAATCTCTCCACAGTGACCAATGCCTTGGTAGGAATGAGCCCATCCTCCTCACTCTCCGCTTTGTCCAGTCGAGCTGCCTCAGTCAATAGTCTACATGAGCGCATCATGTTTGCTCCGGGTAGTGAAGAAGCCATTGAAAGACTCAAGGTAAGAGCCATTATGAAGAAGACCGTGTTTGTACTGTAAAGATATGGAGGAAATGTGGTAGAAAGCATTATTAGGTTCCAACATGACATTTATTCCAAATATAATAATTTGAATTATCTTATTCTTTTTCAAATTAAAAAGTGCAGAAAAGAGTACAGTTAAAGAAAGAAGGAAAAAAGAAATAACTTCCATTTGTCTTTACAGCAATTGCAAACAAACTCATTATCTCACTATTTTCTACCCTCCCTAATGTTATAATAATCCTATTAGCTCCTCATTCAATCTTTTTTCAACCATCAATCCAGAAATAAGCATTTCAGGGTTTTCCCCCCCATTTTCAGCAAGAAGCTGATAAAGAATTATTTATAATGCATTCTCCCAATGTAGTCGAATCACAATAAAAATATAGTTAACATTAAAATTAAGCAGCAGTTAAAACTACACAGAAGCATTAAAAATCAGTATACAGCATAATGTATTTCCAATCACAATTAAAATATTTTCACAATCACAACCTAGATTTAACTTTATTGACAGGATTTACAGCATTACAGTCTTGTTTTTAGTCTTTAAAGCCAGCTGTTTATGTATTGACATGCCGTAAAGTGATGAAGACCTGACTGTACTCCCAGGTCCTAGATTATGAGGGATGGAGTCCTTTGTTCAATAAGGTTGTGTGTTTGAAGCTGATGCCCAGATCCCCCATCTTGTTTTATTTTGTGTTGTGTTTTAATGGTTATATATTGTTTGCCACCCAGAGTTGGTTTGAAGATAAGTAGCTCATAAATTGGTGTGCCAGCTGCGTCCCTTTCTGGATAGGGACGCTGTGCGCACAGTCACTCATGCCCTCGTCACCTCTCGCCCGGACTACTGCAACGCTCCCTACATGGGGCTCCCCTTGAGGAGCACCCAGAGGCTCCAGCTGGTGCAAAATGTGGCCACGCGGGTTGTTATGGGGTATCTCGTACTCCCGAGATGTTACACCTCTCCTGCGCAGCTTGCATTGGTTGCCAGTGGTCTTCCGGGTGCACTTCAAGGTGTTGGTTATGATATTCAAAGTGCTCCATGGCTTAGGGCCAGGATATCTACAGGACTGCCTTCTGCTGCCAGTAGCCTCCCGCCAGCCAGTTTGCTCCCATAGAGTTGGCCTCCTCAGGGTGCTGTCAGCCAAACAATGTCTATGGAATGAGCTGCCCCCGGACATCAGGACCATCCCGGACTTAAGATCCTTCCATTGCGCCTTGAAGACACGGCTTTTTGAGAAAGCTGGTCTAACCTGAGGGGGCATCGTTTTAAAATTTTAATTGGTGTTTTAAATTCTTAGTTTAATCGAATTTAATCTAATTTATTTTTAATATTTGTATTTATTGCTTTTAATATGTTGTAAGCCACCCTGAGTCCTTCGGGAGTAGGGTGGCATATAAATTTGATTAAATAAATAAAAATAAATAAACATGCATACTTACAATTTAAACAGCCTTAGTTTATTTAACTGATTTGTGTCTTCTAAACACATGGGTTCATTTACAATTTGTATACAATAGAAGTGCCACACCATAATAATATTGTTCCCTGGCCTACGAATATTAAGATGCAGATAAATTAGAATTCTCACCCTGCAGATATCTGTTCTAAGATGTCTAGAGAATATCAAATTGCCGAAGCCTTTGTAGAGTAACAATAACCTAATGTCTTTTAGGCAAAAATTTTTTGGTTCAATCAGATGACAGTCATGAAACACTCATATTTAACTTGAACTTTGCAGGAAACAGAGAAGATAATTGCGGAGCTGAATGAAACATGGGAAGAAAAATTGCGTAGAACAGAAGCAATTCGTATGGAGAGGTAGGAATAAGGCAGCTAGTCTAGCCTAGAACATTGTTAATTTTTTAAATTTTTTATTTCTATTTATATGCCACCCTTCTCTGAAGACTCAGGGCAGCTTACAATACACTTATAGCAATTGCCTTCATCCTTTGTATAGATTTGCTTATTACGGCTTTCTAAGTGGTGTTTTACAAAGTCAGCTTATTGATTTACAAAGTCAATTTATTGCCCCCAACAATCTGGGTCCTTAGTTTACCTACCTCGGAAGGATGGAAGGCTGAATCAACCTTGATGCCACAAGGTTCATCATTTTATCATAATATCTTTTTCTTTTGATAGCTAACTGTTACTTTTATGGCTGCTGGCTGAAAATGCTACATGAAGCATTATTTTATAAAATAAAAGAGTTGTGGGGCTGAATGGAATACCCTCCAGTTCAACATCATTTCAAGAAGGGTATCCACATCATCCTTTATAACTGTGATAAGAAAATATCCCATGTGATGGCACTATAACATAATGTTTCCTGTTAAAATTTGAGTTAGAACAGTCATCACATGAATGATGTTTCAATCAGTACATTAGCTGTGGTGAGTAGAAAGTCTGAGATTCCCTTTAAAGATTAGTTTTTTATATGAATTAAAAACATGTCAACTGTTGGGCAGAATTGTTGAAATCTAACAACACCAGTGATAGCAAACCTTTCGGGCTCGACATGTCAAAAATTCAGAAAATGCCTTACTTGGTTCTGCTGGCTCTTATTTCTAAATCATCTTACTATGTTATCTTGTTTTAGCAACTTTTTAAAAAAATCATCTTCCTTCCTTCCCTCTTTCCCTTTTCAGAGAAGCTTTGCTGGCAGAAATGGGAGTGGCTATGAGAGAAGATGGTGGTACCTTGGGGGTATTTTCTCCTAAAAAGGTTGGATACTTTTTTCCCCTAGACATTGATTGTAAGCACTCTGAAATATGCCAACTGCTTAACTCTGATACTCCTCAAAAATATAAAATAAAGTATTAAAATAAGGAAAAAATGTGCATCCATTTTTGGACTGTGACACTTAGCATGCCAGCCAAAACTCGGGCAGCCCTTGGGCCAATAGAAATTTCTATTGTCCTTCTTGCTATCAACTATTCTAAACAGTTGAGGGGCGACCTCTGTGATATATTTCCTGTCCTTTAAAAAAAAAGTAACTCTGTGAAATCCTATTCATAGGGGATCATACTGAGGGGCAGAGTTAAATCTAACTGTAAACATATAGTTCTTTAGATCTTTATAGAGATCTTTAAAAAGGAAGAAAAAGTATGGTGAGAGGTTTTCAGGGAAAGCAAGTGTCACTGTGGGAAGGAGGTTGAATACTTCCTATTGAGCTTGATGTGTCTGATCCAGAATGGAATTTGTCATACTAGTTTCTTTAGATTTTTTTTTTTTTCAATATCCAGTTGCATATTTTGTTTTTAAAAGTATGCAGCTTGACATGACAAGTTAGGGGATGGTTCATTCTTATAACAGCCAAAAGATTGATGCTATGACCCAGGTTGTTCTCAATGAAGTGAATGGGATAGGAAAATATGGTTACATCTCTCCATGGCCAGAGATGCAGGGCTAAGTTCGCGCTTATCTGTTGTTTCTATAGACACCACATCTGGTCAACCTAAATGAAGACCCACTGATGTCTGAGTGCCTTCTCTATTACATTAAAGATGGAATGACCAGGTAAGAATGTTAGAAGCAACAGAAGCTATTTCAGGGCAGTTTGATAGGATAGTGAGATGTTTTACATAGCCCTTTTGCTTTTTTTTATCCTTCCTGCTGAATTTTGTACACTGGGCTTAGCTTTTGAAAATTACCTGAAAAGCTCTGAAAAAGATCCAGCCCATGATGCTTTCTATCAACCAGCAGTATCTCTAGGATACTTAACAAGATACTGTATATCAGTGTTTCTCAACCTTGGCAGTTT